>PVHX01004643.1:0-122608 GCA_004024805.1 Geosciurus inauris
TTTTTTTTTTTTTGTGGTGCTGGAATTAGAACCCAGGGCCTTGTGCATGCAAGGCAAGCACTCTACCAACTGAGCTATATCCCCAGCCACAAGTCTTTATTTTTTTACTGAAGCAAATTTATTATTGTAAATGATAGACAATGGTTCCATCATGACCACACAGTCCATATGTTAAATTATGAGTCTTTATAAATATCATCCTTAGGGATAAAATAAAGAAATAAAATCCTAGAGTTCACAGGATTACTACAAATGTTTTATCTAAAAAAAAGGCATCATCATTAGAAGTCCATTAAAAGTCTAATACAAGTCATATTGTAAATAAAGGAAGTGGCCTATTATTTAATTTCTCAGGACCTACGAAAAGAGTAAGATAATTTTTAAGAAATTATTTTTCTGGAGAAACTCCTTTAATCAGTTATTAAAAGGGAAAATGACAGCTGGGGATGTAGCTTAGTGGCAAGAGTGCTTGGGAAACATGCATGAGGCCCTGGGTTCCACCCCCAGCACTGCAAAAAATAAGAAAAGAAGAAAAAGGACATGATTACTTCCTTCATTATAATTTCAAAACTGAGAGGAAAGTTCTGATACAGTGAAAACTTTCACTTTAGTATGAGGAAGACAAAGGTTAGGCACAGGAGATATAATTCTGATGGAAAGGGAAATAAAGACCTAAAGAAAACTCTTCCAAAGTCATACAAGGAGTCAACAGCTGCTCCTCCACAAGAAACCAGACTCATTCCATCCAGAATGTTTGAGTCTATGTGCAGTCTATGCTCAGTCTTTCCTTCCCTAATAAATATAGGGCACTAGCCATGTGTCAGACACTCTGCCAGGCTTTGGAGAATCCATGATAAAGAAGACATTTGTGGTGTCTTCTTATGAAACTGAACATGTAGAAGGGGATAATGAAAGTAATTGCAATGCAGTGTGGTTGTTGCTGTGACAGTGATCACTAACAGGAGGTATATAATCCAGACTTGGGGTGGATAGATCAGAGAATCCTTGAGGAGGCAGTGACATTTAAATGGTAGCCTGAAGGACACATACAAGTTAGTTTGGGTAAGTAGTTAAGGATAGGCTGTGGAGGAGCCATTATATCTAAACCAGATTTGAGTACTGTTGTTTAGCTGGTGGATTCCAATCAGAGGAACATTATATGTGATGACTTTGAGAAACTGAAAGAATTTAAGTACAACACAGGAAAACTTCTCTTTTGCTAATCTGCTTCTGCTTTTGACTCTTCGTCAAAGCCAGAGTAGAGAACTGGTACCCGTCATTCCATATCTTCCAAAATGAGCAATGGGGCAAGAAGAGTCAATGTATTGGGGTAGTCAGAACTTTCCTGTGTCCTTGAAATTGGAAAATCTGTGACCTACTTTTTCCTACACAAAGATTAGGTGATTCAGAAACTTTTAAAATAGTTTTCAAAATTCATTATTTATAGTAGTAGGGCAACAGGAGGTAGGGAAAAATATTCCATTACTCAGAAATACTATAATTTTTTTTTTTAAGGTTCTAGATCATAGCACTTATTGGCCACATTAACTTAGACTGGTTATATTATACCTTTAGATTTTAGGTTCTTCATCATTAACCTCAAAATGCTAGAAAAAATGGTCTGTATTCTTCTCTTCCACATTAGTATCTGGACTATGTTAATACAATCATTAGGATCATAGTATCTAAACTGCTCTTTCAGAGTTCTGGATTCCTTCAAGTTATTTTAGAAATCTTTCAATTTAAGCAGTTGTAGCTCCAATTTTGTTAGACTTCTTTACTGGTCCTCTGAGTAAAACTGTATATATAGAAGGGATTTGATAGTTAAAAAAATTCAAAGCTACTTTTTGTTTCATTGCCTTGTTGCATAGACCCCTAAGACTTAAATCCTTATTTATTAACTTTAAACATAGGACAGTTCTCCTATTAGTCTGAATAAAGCTAAATCTATGACTCCTTGAATGAGATATTTGTTAATGAGTAAGAGGTTGACTAAAGGATAACATAAATTCTGTCAATCTAACCAGCTTTGTGTAACCTTGGGAAATTTAAATAGGAAAAATGGTATTATGAATATTTATATTGCTAGTTCAAAATTACCAATATAAACATTGTGCTTATTTTCTTAAATTCAGAATTAACAAAAAACTTCAGTCATTAAGGATGTCCTTTGGTTAAACAAATGGAAATATATGTACCATTTTATTTGGTAAGGTTAAAAAAAATCAGCCGTTAGTAAGGCAATCCTAAATTTACTACAGACAGTCTATTTTAAGCCTGAAGATTGAACTGAGGTTTTATAAATGAGAAAATGATGTACTAAAAGCAAGACACTAAATCAATTATAAACACCAAACACAATTTATGCCTGACTTTAAAAAACTCACCCACAAAACATTAATCTACACAAAGGCCAGAAGCCGAATGAAGCATAATTTGTGAAACTGATACCTTTCATCACAACCTCTAACTGAAAAGGTCATTAGATATATTATATCTAAGTGAGCAGCTTATCCCTGCTTCATTACTGATAATTAAGACAAGTAATATTTTCTTGACAGTAATGTGTCCGTTAACAGATATAGTCTAGTTTGCATAAAATAAGCATTAATTACTATAGTACTAACCCAGATAAAAAAAAATTAAGTACCTGTGTCACATGGCTTCATTATTTTTTCCTTAATTTCCTTAAAGAATTAGCAGGCTCAGAAAATGCAATGTACATATTAAGAAATTCATCTTAAGTAATGGTTTGAATTCATAAGGTACATAATGAAAATAAGTGTTCTGAAAAAGAGATCAATAAAAATGAAGGTACCTGAGACTGGGTATCATTTCAGTTATCTGTAACAACTTGCCTTGCCGAGCTACTTAAAAATGTCAGAAGCAACTGCTCTTTAATGTTAAGGTTTTTGGAATCATAGTGCAGGAAATTCTAGTGTTGGTTAAGAATTAAAATCAATTCTAAAGTATCTGACTGAAAACCAAGAATGAGAAAAAATCTACAAAAAATTACCTAAATAGGAGCTTTGAAAAAGAAAGTACATGTGACTGCATGCTCACTGAAGATTATGACTATTACTAGAAATGTCTGATATTTACTTGTGTCAGGTACTGTACCAAGTACTTACAGCATTTTCTGTTTATCTGCAGTGTGATCTCATGATGCTAACATTATTATTCTCCGAATTTTACAGATGACGAAAAAGGTGAAGTAACTTGTCTCCATTTCTTAAGGGCAAAGAAACTGAATTCAACAAGCCATTTATTTAGCAGCCTGTGAGGAAAATGATTTTTGAAAAGAAGTGGGAATGTGGCAGAATCGTAATTTATAATCTGAAAATTTTAGCCAGGTATCCATGCAAGATAGTTTACCAGGCCAACTTTGAATACATGGTACATCTTTGCAAAAACTGAGCAAAAAACCAAGTAAGGTACTCCCCTCTTTGCCCATCAATTCCTTAATTGGTGAAAGGATAATAATAATAGGCCTAATCTTAGCATTCCTGTGAGAATTACGTGAGTTAACATAGGGAAAGTGTTTAGAACAGTATGTTGTTAGTACTCTAGATTGTTATGTCTTAGAGCTCATTTAGATCCCATCAGAGAAAGGGGAATATCAATTATCTACTGGGATTTTTCTAACTATGCTTGTTCCTTATTATCCAGATCTTGAAAACGCATCTTTTAAGAATTCCACATTAAGCCACTGGTGTAAGTGTGCCATAGTCTTCAGATATGCTAGGCTAGAAAGTAGGTTGACAACTTTCTGCAGGACATTACACATTCTCACCTGGACAGTTAGCTGGAGGTTAAACAGGATAACTGTGGAGAGCACAGAGTATGAAAAACCTCAAATTGATGCTCTAGAGTGGGTATGGTGGAGGAAGTATGTTTTAATAATTTGCAAAGCAAAAATCTGAAATCAAAGTGTATTTGAATTCTGGCTCTGCTACTTAGCAGCTGTGTAACACTGGTAAAATTACTTAAGCTCTTTAGATTCTTCTTTACATTTATAAGAAGATAAATAAATTCAACAAGTAAAGCACTGGTACAGTAATTGACACACAATAAGGATTAAAAGTTGAGGCCTGGTGAGATTAGGTAATGTTTCCAGGTTGTAAAACTATGTTACACAATTAGTTAGTGGAAGAGTCTTCTGCTCAGCACAACGAGGAGAGCAAGACAAACACAAGTGATAAATACAAAAGTAAAACCTATAGAGCTATAACTATGGCTAGAAGGATGGATGGAATGGTGAACAGTTTCTCGAATGATATTAGGAAGATAAACATGGATGGGTTTAAATGAAAGAACATGATTTGGCTGAGCCAAGTAAAAATAGTATTCTTATGTATCTATGTCTGCATTTGAAAAAAGATGCACTGAAGATAAGTTTACTTTGAAATTTAATTCTTTCTGTAAAGTCTCATGTAAGTGCTTTACATGTGTTAATACTTAGTATTATCTTTATCATTCACATGGCTTTCCTATTTTTAAAGTTATTACAAGAATTTTATTGTTTTAGGTCAAAGGCAGGAATTATAGGAATAATGAATTCTTTAAAGAAAGAAGATCAAAAGAGAAATGAACAGGAAACTTCTAGAATTATGCATTCTCATTAAGACTTTGTAATCAATTCAGTATAAGAGAACATAGATTTGATTGCAATAACTGTATCTCATATATGAAATTCTATTTTTATCTTTCCATGAAGCCACAGAAGCTCATGTTTGAAGCAATAGCAATATTAAAGATGTAAAATGTATAGGAAAGACAAGTATTTGGTTAATGAACAAATATTACTTGAGAGTCTACTGTGCATGTTCTCACTTGAGGATAGGTGAGGCAGATGAATTTGAATGCTACAGAGGTCTCTTGTAATTTGCCACCTTTAGAATGGGAAGAAAACAGCTATGGCCTCAAATGTCAGCAACTTAGCCAGTACAGTGATGTGGAAACAGATGGTCTTTGAGTCAGCTATTCCTCTGACTAAATCTTGGCTTTGCTATCTAGTAGACATTTGATCTTGTTTAAGGTACTTTCTCTGAGCCTCAGCTCTTTCAAATGAAAAAAATCAGCAAATAATATTTACTTTGCAGGGATTATTCTGAGGATTAAACAAGAGAATGCACATGAAAGCATATTGTCTTTTCTCTTCCTTTATAAAAGAAGCATTGCTTTGGTCCCATTTCATAGGTACTGTCACTTTTCCCCTGGTATGTGGAGGACTATAGAGAGTAGAATTTTGCCTGCTAATGAGCACCTTTCCAGGTTTCCATAAGCAGAGCAATGTTTCTTGGTTTGTGTAAAAAGTACTAACACACATCAGGCCTTGTAACCAGTTTTTTAAAGGAAGTAACTTAATCCTCAAAACAACTCTATGGGCAAGGTGTTATTTTTATCTCCATTTAATAGATCAGGATACTGAGGCAGAGAGAAGTTTCCTGCTACGCTCTCACAGCCAATAAGTGATGGAGCCAATGTTCAAATTCAGGCCATGGGACTGCAAAGCCTCACTCTACATCATTATGCCATATTATTTAATAGAGCACATAGAATCTGAGGTGGGAAATTAGTGGTTATAGACTTCCTATCAACACAAGGTGCTTCCATATGCATAATTCTGTAGTCTTTTTTTCCATCTTCCATTTTGACAAATACTTCAACTCAAAGAGCAGCTGGGAAGGAGAAATGGGCTGTATTATTCCACTGGGTAAGCCTCTATTTTTTAGCAAGTATGAGCTTACTGAAGTTAAAAGCATTCTCACAGGATAGGAAGACATTAATAATTAACACTTTCATTAGTGTACTAAAGAGTCTATGCTTAAAAGCTTCCCAAAGGTGCTAACATGCCATGGGAATTTGGTTCAGCATTTCATTCAGCAACAAAGTTAACAAGATGCCATAAATTAGAAACAAACAAACAAAATTAGTCTGTATATAATTTATTCTTTTCTATATGATAAAATCTGCAAATAGGAAGTCCCATCAGTTTTTTTCTCTGACCCTCACAAATTTGCTATTTTTGTGATACTGAAGATTGAACCCAGGGCTTCACTTATGCTAGGCAAGTGCTCTACCACTGAGTTACATTCCCAGACCTACATTTTCTCTTTTCATGCAAGCTCAAATAATCTAACATGGATAAAGAGAAGGACTCTGATGATTTCTATCTCTAGGCACTTCTATATACTGTACATTCCTTAAAATTGAGTGATTATGCATATTAGTAAAACAGTAGTAACACCGGATTTCCTAGCAATATGTTACTAATTTTGTGTGTTGAAAAGGCATTTTTTTGAGTGTATATGCTTTGCCTAGGACTATGCTGTGTGGATTTAAAATATTATGAAAAGTGGCAACTTCTTGTCCTATTTACTACATGAAATCTACAACATTAATGAAATATGAACAACTATAATCTGCTATGAACATTTTCTTGACTTCAATATTTGTTAAGACTTGCTGGTGGTCAAAGAGAACATAAATAAGAGTAGGAGGAAAATGCCTCAAAGATTAGGCTTATCTTTAGATTTTAGTTCAAATTCAACTACTTGTGTTATGACTTTCAAAGGTCAATGACTTTTGGCTAAATAAGTAGAAAATCGGTCCTGGTAAGCAGGCATGTATCTCCTGATGGTGAGGATGGAAGTGGGGAGAGGGAGAAACCATTGCATTACAGCAATGATACAATAATTTCACATTCACATATATAGACAGTATTAGCATAATACCATTCTTTGTAGGAAGGGATGTTAACATTTAGAGGTTGTAATTATTTTAGGAATAATGAATTTCTTATAAGGCACCTGTTTTTTCCAAAGTATTTTGGTTAAATCCTGATTTGCGTGAAAACATAAATAACCTCTTGCTCCAGACTCAGAGCATCAGCAAGCTTTAACAGATGGCCTCATTTAAAAATCATTTGTTAAGATATCTCACATTTATCCAACATGCTGTCAACTTCTTCCTTTTATTCAATCATGATTTTACATATTTCTGTCATAAATATTTTTAATCCTGTGCATTCATGGAAATCATACAACTGAATGTTTATATTTAATTTGGTTTCAGAGCAGCCCTGATTCTTTCAAACTTATGCTGCTAACCAAAGTATTATCAAGTGATAATTATAGAAAAATAAAAATTTTGTTGCATTCATGAAAATGCAACAACAACAAAAAACATTTTCATCAAGGAACAAGAGGGTAAAAAAGGAATTGAGGGAGGGGATGTGGGGACAGTAAAGATGGTGGAATGAGATGGACATCATAGCCCTAGCTTCATGTATGACTGCATATATGATGTGATTCTACATCACATACAACCAGAGAAATGAAAAGTTGTGCTCCATCTGTGCACAATGAATCAAAATGCATTCTGCTATCATGTATACGTAAGTAGAATAAATAAATAAAATTTAAAAAAAAGCATTGAAAATCTACCTGTCCTATACCCACTTCCCCCACTCCTAGGCTATTATTCTTTCTCATTTTCTTCATACTCAAGAACCTGGAACAGGCACTTGCTCTCTATTTCTTAACATTTCATTCACTTTTTTATTTTTATTTTTTGGTATCAGGGATTGAACCCAGGGGCGCTTAATCTCGGAGGCACATCCCTAGTCCTTTTTTACATTTTAGTTACAGACAAGGTCTCGCTATGTTGCTCAGGCCGGCTTTGAACTTGCAACCCTCCTGTCTCAGCCTCCTGAGCGACTGGGATTACAGGCATGTAACATGGTGCCCCACTCATTCACTTTTTACTACTTTCAAAAAATTGCAAAATTCATTCAGTCCTTAACCAACTATATGTGATTAAGGTTTGGTATTCCACATCCCTGAACTTTCTTGATCAATGATCACCTATGGTCCTCATAATTGTCAAATGCAATAAACTTCTCTCATGTTGACCTTCTATTCATTGCTCAATGTATTTGGTGGCATTGTTCATTATTCCTTCAAAATTCTCTCTTCCCTCAATTTCCATGTGACTACTCTACCAGGATTCTTTTGCCTTTTCTTCCGAATCTAAATATGTTTTCTGATTTTACTTACTCTTGACTTCAACCACCAGCTATATAACAGTGATGCCCAAATCTATCTCTCTGGTTAATCTATCTCCCCTGAACAAATTCACATATTCAAATATTCATAGGTCAATTCTACCTGCATGTCCTCCTTTTATATGGATGAAACTGTACCTTTTTGGATGGTGTCTATTTTAGTGAAAGAAATTTGAGAGCCAGCTTACCCTATTCCTTTTTCCTCACTAAATGACCATGTTCAATGGCTTTAATCTCATTTTTGTAAGGTTCTTTTATTAGTTAAGGTCATGGTGAGAATGATGATGATAACAGCCTGACTTCTTACAGTAGTTTCCTAACTGGACTCACAGCTTACCGTCTTGTTATCCCTTCTTTTTAATACTGCTGTCTTAGTGATATTCCTAAAATACAAGTTTAATCAGTAATCCCTACATAAAATACTTAAATGGCTTCCCATTACCCATGGGAGAGAATCTAAAATTATTAGCCAGAAATAATATGATCTGGCTTATCCTGGAGGGCTTCCTTCCTTCATCCATGTTTTCACTGAAGTCTTAATAAAGTAGCCAGATGCTAATTATAGTGAATATATCTGTATTTAGGATAATTAAGATCAAGAGCTATTGCATACTGCAACAACAACAACAACAACAACAACAACAACAAAACCCCCAAACCCATAAGAATAAAATTCAGAAACATGGTGCAAATAAAGTCTAGAATAAAAATGAGTTCTAGGATAAATAATATGGATATAAAAGGGTGATATAATATCCATTATTTTTGGTATGGATAAGAAAGGGTGACAGCCTTAATTGATTTAAAGTTAATATGACAAGATACACTGCATACTATTGATGCATGGCCTTCATTTTTGATAAGCGATGGGGACTACAGGGAAGATTAGAAAAAGAACTATACCATAAAAGATCATAGAGAAATTGTCTAGTCTCCTAAAGTTAAATTTAATATGTAATTTTTATAACATAAAAGTAAACTCTAGTAATGAAATTCATTTAAAGGCCACATTTCACCTAACTTCACTAATTTATTAAATTTTGAATCCAAATTTGTTAAGTTTCAATTCTTGTGTTATAAATTTGTAATTCATTTCACTGTTCTTGAAGTAATTGCATTACTGCGTTGAAACCCATTTTAATTAACTGTGTAATTTGAAATAGTAGAAAAAATGCTCAGGGTAAGTAAATTATTCAATAGTTTCAAGATGTCTTTTTTTTTTTTGGTACTAGGGATTGAACTTAGGGGCAGTCAACCACTGAGCCACATATCCAGCCCTATTTTGTGTTTTATGTAGAGACAGGGTCTCACTGAGTTGCTTAGTGCCTTCCCATTGCTGAGGCTGGCTTTGATCTCACGATTCTACGGTTTTAGCCTCCCAAAGTGCTCAAGATGTCTTTTTTCAATTAAATTTTCTTTGTAATTATGGCCATTTATTTTTGCATAACTTTTTTTTTTTGGTACCAGGGATTGAACTCAGGGATGCTTAACCACTGAACCACATCCCCAGACCTATTCTGTACTTTACTTAGAGACAGGTCTCACTAAGTTGCTTAGTGCCTTGCCATTGTTGAAGCTCTGAACTCTGGATCCTCTTGCCTCAGCCTCCTGAGCTGCTGGGATTACAGGGGTATGTCCTGCACATGGCTCTTTTTGCATAACTTCCTGTAAAGAGTTTTTAGTTTTATGTCTTACAATACCAATTTACTGTTTATATGTACATATGTTGAAATCTCATTTTATAATTTGTTTGGTAGGATCACAATCAAGAATTTTAGCAGCTTACCAAAAGATTCTTCCACTCCTTTCCAGATACTACCCATGAAGACCATCTTGTGTGTTTTGTTTCTTAAAGTCTACTGCTTTGGCTTTCACATTTAGAATGCAATCCATCTGGAATTGATTTTTGTTTACGGTGTGACAAAGTGGTCAAGATTCAATTTTTTTTTTCATGTGGATACCAGATGACTGAGTACTATTTATTGAAAATCCCATCTTTTCCCACCTGCACCACAGTGCTTATTGTCATATGACAATCAGATGATCATATATGTATGGGTCTATTTCTGACTCTTCTGTCTTATTTGCTTATTGATCTTGTGTCAATAATATAAGTCTATATATTGGGTAGTGTTAAGTCCTGTAGCTTTGCTATGTGTAAAGATTATCTTTTTGGCCCTATGTATATTTATTCTACAAAAAGGCATATCGTAATTTTGACAGAGACTGAACTGAATATAAATATCAACACTGGAAGAAGTGGCACATCAATCATTATTTGTAGTAGTTTAGTTAGAATTTCAAAATTGTGCAGGATGTGGCACTTTTTTATTGGGAGGGACAGCTCAGAGTACTATTCAATGTCAGATAACCCTAGTTTCATTCATTATATACTAGTGACAATCACTGTGACAACCAAAAACATGCTGCTATGGAAGGATTAAAAAAGTTAACCTAGTAAGGTTTTTTTTTTATCATTAAAGTTCACCGTGGTTCCTGTTCATTCATTGTAGGAGCATCTCCATACGTTCCAACCCCTCCCTTCCATCTTTCCCCATTCTATGCTAATAGACTGTGCTCTTGTCAGAGAGCACCCCTTTGTTTGTGTCCTTTGGACCTGATTGGTCCAAGAGTGCATATAAGCTTCTGTAGTTTCTGGAATAAACGGTGTTTTCTGCTCCTCGCCCCGGTGTCCCTGCTTCTTGTCCCAGGTGTCTCTGCATCTCGCTGGGGCAGAGCAGATTTTTACCTACACCCCGGGGTCTGGGGAGAGTGACCCCGCGGATCGTCACCACCGTCCAGAGAGACTCCATATCGTCTTCCCGGGGACTCCTTTCTCCGTCTCTCTGGACTCCAACTTGTTGAGAAGCCACGTGGCCCTCCCTCCACTTTATTAAAGTGATAATTCATTCAATAAACATTTACTTAAATACCTACTAAATGGAAGCTACTGTGCTTATGAAATGGTGAATTGAATTAACATCCTTTAATAGTGGTCTTTTCTGCTTCTTAACAATTTAAAAACCTCCCTCTTTTTACAGTTTTTGATATGCCTATTTACTATACTGCATAGGCAAGGCTGTTAATAATATTTGAAAGATCTGACACATGGTAGGATATCTTATAATATGTAATAAAATTGAGTTTATATTGTAAAATATGTTAAAAATATACACAAATGAGAGAATTGAACAATTAACACCAAGGCACTAAATCTACAAGTACAAATAACAAACAAAAGAGAGCAACCAGACAGCAGAGAAGATGAATGTAAGATGTAGCCATCAGGCTAGGTTTGGAGAGTAGGTGGGATTTGAAGTCAGCTCTAAATATGTTTGTGGGGTCTCAGAAGAGGCAAAGAAGAAGGTAAGTCCCCTGAAAGTGTGATCAAGATAAAAAGTTTTCAGACTTATTGCTTTTGTACCTTTCTAACTCTAGCAACTAGTGAAGAAGGCAAATATTATTGGGCCACTAATTTTACAGCCTTAAGTACTCTATGATTCTTCTTTTTTCTTCAGATCCTGGCAAAAGTCAAATATCAAGTATAGCATTTAATTTACAATATCTCTTAGGTTTGTCACTATCTCTGCTCAAAGTGTTTCATCAGTGGACTGGTCCCTGACATTACAAAACCTCTGAATAAACACCAGCAGCTGCTTACTTTCAGATTTCTTGTTTTGTTTGAAATATAAAGCCTTATTTATTAAAGCTCCTTTCAGCTAAATTTTCTCTTATATGCATTTGAACCATTTTCTAAGTGATGCATCTTCTTCCAGATTCATTACAAATGTTAGCTTCTCCTTCAGTCTGATTAGCTTTCAAACAGACGTAGCCTCTCTTTTTTTAGGCCCCATAGCATTTTGGGTTTTTCTTGTATTTAGAATACTTTATCATGAATTAGTTTTTGAACACATCTGTATAATCTCTTGTACTGTACTCTTCACTTTTCTGGTGTTAAGAATGATATTTCACTTATTTTCTTTATATAGAGCAGTTGTCTAATTCCTGAACTGGTTTATGCTAAGAAACTTTATTGTGGTACCCATGTTTACAAACCCTTTTATGTGGTATGAATGATGTAAAGCTTGTATACCTAGCAAATCAAACCCTGTTCCTGATACCCTTCCAAACACCTTCACAGAATAGAACCAAGAATAATTATAATAATAATAATTATACTTGTCTAGTAGATGACTTAAAAATGCTTATCTGCTCAGTTTGGATATATGCCAGAAGGGGAAAAGAATGAAATTTTATTTCAATCCTGTTCTTAATTCTCCTCTTGATAATAAAGCCAAATTTCAAAAAAAAAAAAAAATCCTTACATGTGAGTCGATTCAAATTTTTAAAAAAAAATTTACCAAGTTAGTTAATTAAAAATGTTACTAATAGCCAGAATAAGCAGACATCCATAGTTTCCATTAAGGAAATTTAACACCAGATTAATAAAGATATGACCATGCTTTATTATTATATTTATTGGTATATCAGCTAATTAATATTTAAAATATTCAGTATGGGAAAGTCTGAGCTCTTTAGGATAAACTGTTTATATTTGCTTCCCTCTTGCTTACCTTCCATCATAACCTAAACTGGCAATTCCAGACATACCTCTGTGGAACCACAGACCCATAGCATTTTATAAACCAGTGCTCTAGGGTATATACATTTTTAAAATTAATGTTGCAAACACAGAAGTATTTTCATAAATATTTTGTCAAAATAGGATTCTTGCCAGGTTCAATAAATAGCATTCCTAATTTCTATTCCTTCTGTAGAATGAGGAAGTGGTAAATGCTTATTTTCTCAATAATGATATTAAAATAATAAAAAGTAATTTGGAAACTTATGGTTTCCAGTCCTGCATGTACACAGTTTGGATGTCATCACTCCCATCTCCACAAAAAGCAAAAAGCTCAATAAAATGAAAATCAACAAATCCACCAGATACATCAGAGAATTAAAATCACATGGCAAACTGCTGCACCAAAATTATAGCAATGGCAGATGGATGCAGAGAATCACAACTTACCTGAACAGAAGCCTGGAAGCACAAACGTTCGTAGGAACCAGTACTAGAAAAGAAAATCTAAACTATAAATGACTAAATTGCTCAGTGTACACAAGTTTGAGAGTACAAAACTCCAGGGAACTCAGTCATAGGGACAGGAAGACTCAATACTGTCAAGATTCCAGTTCTTTCCAACTTGATATATAGATTCAATACAATCCCAATAAAAATCCTAGCACATTATTTTTGTGGATACTGGCAAACTAATATTTAAGTTCACGTGGAAGATAAAGGATCCAGAATAGGTAACAGAATATTGAAGGAGAAGAACAAAGTTGCAGGACTGGCACTGCCTGCTATGAGTCAAATGGTATTTCTCTAAAATTCATATGATGAAGTCCTAACCCCTACTATTTAAGAATGTAACTGTATTTGGATATAAGTCTTTAAATAAAGCAATTTAAGTTAAAATGAGGTCTTTAGGGTATGCCCTAATTCAATATAACTGATGTCCATACAAGAAGAAGAAATTTGGACATAGTCATGAATGTTCAGAGGGAAAACACAAAAAGAAGACAGTCAGCTACAAGCAAAGGAGAGAGGCTTCAGAAGAAATCAACCCTGTGAACACTTCAATTTCAGATTTCTAGTCTCCAAACAGTGAGAAAATAAAATTTCTGTTGTTTAACTTACTTGGTCTGTGATATTTGTTATGAAAGCACTAGCAATGCAACATATTGCCTACTGTCAAGACTTACTACAAAACTACAGTAATCAAAAGTGTGGTACTGATGAACAATAGATAAACAGATCAATCGTCTATACTAATATAGTCAACTGAATTTTGGCAAAAAGCCAATGCAATTCCATGGAAAAAGCAGTCTTTAATAGATGGTGTATGTGGAATATATGCATCCAAAGAAATGAATCTAGATCTTATATTTTCACAAAAATAACTCAAAATAGATAATACTTAAAACCCCTTAAAACTCAATAAGAAAAAAAAACAAATTAAAAAAATGGGCAAAAGATCTAAACAGACACTTCACCAAAGACAAAGAAATAGCAAATAAGCATTTTATAGGTGTTAATATCACATGTCACTAGGGGTTTAGAAATTAAAATAATAATGAGATACTATTGCACATCTATTGGAATGGCTAAAATCCAAAATACTGATAACACAAAATGATGACCAGAATGTGGAGCAAGCAAAAGGAACTCTCATTCATTGCTGAAGGGAATACCAAATGGTACAGCCATTTTGGAAGTCAGTTTATCAGTTTTTTATAAAGCTAAAATACTCTTACTATATGATCCCTCAATTACACTCCTTGGTGTTTACCCAAATGAGCTGAAAATATACCCACACAAAATAAAACACAGATGTTTATAGCAGCAGGTTTATTTATAATTGCCAAAACTCAGAAACAACCAAGATGTCCTTTATTAGGTAAATGAATAGACAAACTGATATACAAATAGGAAAGACAGTGGAATGAATCTGACATAACTTTTCCTATGTACATATATGAATACACCACAGTGAATCTCAACATTGTGTACATACACAAGACTGTGATCCTAAGTAGAATAAGATGTACTCCATGTTTGTATAAATATGTCAGAATAGACTCCACTGTCATGTATAACTGAAAAGAACAAATAAAAATAAAAAATAATTTATCACTAAAGAAATGAGTTATTCAGCCACAAAAAGACATGAAGGAACTTTAAATGCTTATTGCTAAGTAAAAGAAGTAAATCTGAAAAAGCTATATACTATACCATCCCAACTATATAACGTTCTGGAAAAGGCAAAACCACTGAGAGAGTAGAAAGATCAAAGCTGTTGGGGATTAGGAGTAGAGAGCAAGGAAGTAGAAAGGGCTGAACAGGTGGAGAACAGAGGATTTTTGTCATGTTGCTGTGATGGTAGATACATGGGATTATACATTTGTCAAAACCATAGAAGGGTCAACAAAAAGAGCGAACCCTGCTATAAACTATAGACTTTAAATGATAATAATGTAACATTATTGACTGACTGATTATAGCAAATGTACTACACTAATGTATGGTGTTAATAATAGGGAAAACTTGGGGAAGGTGGGATGGGGAATATGGGAACTTATTCTTTCCTCTCAATTCTGTGAATCTAAGTCAGCGTTAAATATTACACTCCACTCTTTAAAAAATATAATCACATTGACATAAGCTAAAGATCTAGTTTTCAAATTGTAATGGAAGTAGAGATTTTCAGGAAACTACTATAACCACACACACACAAAAGAACTGGAATATTTTTAAAATTTCAATGTACCACACAAAATAAAGCAAAGGCCTTAAAACTGGGAAATGTATGTCCTTTTGGTTTTATGAAGACTTTCCAATGGGTATGTGGGTGTGGCAATTATAAAGGAATTAAATTTTGAGATGTTCAGTTTCCAATGTTGTTATTTTTTTCTTTTTCTTTTTAATGGTAACAGGGATTGAACCCAGAGGGTCTAAATCACTGAACAACATTCCCAGTCCTTTTTACTTTTTATGTTGAGACATAGTTTTCCTGTTTCTGAGGGCCTTCCTAAATTGCTGAGGCTGGCTTTGAAATTGTAATCCTCCTGCCTCAGCCTCCTGAGTTGCTGAGATTATAGGCATGCACCACTATGCCTGGCTTCCAGTGTTATTCTTGTCTAAAATCAATGTATTTGAAAATGTGATTTGATAAAATAAAAACAAAAACCAAAATAAGGCATAGCTGTATTTTAGTGTAGGCCCTTGCTCCTAAAAGAGTTTCATAATTACAGAACAAAGACAAAATAAAGGGGCTTGTATCTTGTTTCATAAAAACCACTAGACAAACTCATAGCAATGAAAAGTGAGACTGTCTTAGAAACTATTGGAATGAAAGAATAAAATCAGCTTTTGTTCTCAGTGATTTGATTGTGATTGTCAATTATGCAATATTATGAACCAGTTCTAGTAAATGAATAAGCTATATTCACATATAGTTTACTGTTTTGATGAAAATATATGTAAAACACATATCTATAGGTCAGAAGGTATATTCTTTGTTACTGTTCAGTTTATAATGAGAATTTTATATGGCAACTAAAAAATGTGTGAGGAGCTGGGGATGTAGTCTGGCACACATTAGGCCCTGGGTTCAATCCTCAGTAGAGGAAAAGAAAAGTATTAGAAGCAGGTACATGGTTTAAAAAATGATTTTACAAAGTAGTCAAACAGTATATGAACAATATGTCCTTATCATGCTACTCAATATTATTTCACTTTTTATACTCTTTCTTCTGTTTCCTTTGTTCTTTCTGAGCAAACTAATTCTTGTTACTCAATGCCCCATTTATGTGATCATTCCAGTTCCTTCCACCTCTTCCCTGATGCATCCAGTATCATACATACTCCTTCCCTTCAATCTAAAAGCATTATTACATTTCTATCACTTGAATTACAAAAGTTCCAAAATAGTCATACTCCTAAACCTATAAATATTTACAGTATTTATCTGTAAATAAGTAGTTAGTTAAAAGATAGTATTAGGCAAAAGAATTCCATTAATTTCACTGTTGATGCTGTGTAATTCTTTAAGTTATTGTTCTTTAGTAAATATAAATATGAATATTGATATTATATTAAACTTAGTAAAGGTTACCATAGTTCAAAAGCTACAAAGATGGTTTAGCTTTTGGAATTTCTTACGGGCCTAAAAACTCAGCCATTCACTAGAAATGTGGCTTTAGGCAAGTGTCAACCTCTTAAAGCCTGGTTACTTGACTCCGAGGGCTCTTTGTAAATATTCAATAAAATGTGCCTAGTTCCATGTCTAACACACATTAAGTACCCAATAAATGACAGCAATATATATATATATATATATTTTTTTTTTTTTTCTTTTTCTTTTTTTCTTTTCAAAGGGACGTGAACTCAGGGATGCCTTACCACTGAGCGATATCTCCTCCAGTCTTTTTTGAGACAGGGTCTTGCTAGGTTGCTGAGGGTCTCAACTGAGCTGTGGAGGTTGCCTCAAATTTGTGATCCTCTGTCTCACCCACCCAAGGTGCTGTAATTATTGGTGTGGGACACCACACCTGGTGATAGCAATAAATTTATTTATTTATTTTTTAAAAAAATATTTATTTTTTAGTTGTAGGTGGACAGAATATCTTTGTTTTATTTTTTTTTAATGTGGTGCTGAGGATCAAACCCAGTGCCTCACGCGTGCTAGGCGAACACACTACCACTTAGCCACGACCCCAGCCCCAATAAATTTATTATTATAAGTATGAGCTTCCAAATTCATCCATTCTTGTATATAATTTAAATGGGGAAACAGACAATTTGAGAGAAACTAAAACCTATACTCTTTTAATAATAATTATTGAGCATCTTATGATGTGTCAGATACTAAACAGAATTGACAGACAAAACTCTTGTTCTTTTGAAGCCCACTTCCTTGTCCAGAAAGATGGAAAGTGAATATGATAAATAAGAAAATTATACAGCATGTTAGAAGGTGATAAGTGCTATGGGGGAAAATGAAACAGATTATGAGTGATTGGGAATGGCAGAATGGGGGTACTTTGCTAGTTTAAAAGGATGTTCAGGAAAAGCCTCATTAAAAAAGGTGATATTTTAACAAATATCTAAAGGAATTGAGAAAGTTAGCCATGAAACGATCTGGAAGAATAACATTTGAGGCAAAAGGAATGAGCAGCAAAAGCCTCCAGGCTTAGTGTGTAAAAGCAAAGGGGCCATTGCTAAACTGGAGCAAATGGTGGAGAATAAAAGATGAAATCAAAGCTAAGGCAGTCAGCTCATACAGGATCTTGGTGGACACTAAAGGACTTCTGAGTGAATTGGAGAATCAATGGAGAGACTTTCAGAGAGAAATGACATAATCTGTCTTATATTTAAAAAGAGTCATCCTCCTGGCTGCTATATGGGCCTGAAGGCATTTAGGGTTAAAAGCAGGGATCTGGATCTAGTCAGGATACTATTATGACAATCCAGACAAATCATTATGATGGGGTGGACTGAAGAGTAGCAATGGAGATGGTAAAAACTGTTTTAATTATGAATAGATGTTGAAGTAGAAGTCAACAGTTAAAACAGGTTTTTATCAGATTGGACACTGGGAATATAATGACTGCTATAATTCTATTTGAGGAAAAGAATTCTTTCTATAATCATTTGAAAAAGACTATGAGTACAGGGTTCTTAAGGGGAGGTACTTCTCCCACAACTTCCACATTAAAAGTATCTAAGACGTTAAGTGAGAAAATAAACTATGTAAAGTGTTTACATTTCCCACAGTGTCTACATTATAACTTTAACATTTTATGTGTTCAGTAAAATATTTAAAAAGATTAAATGAACTAATTGCCATATCATACTATCTTCTCGTGATTCTTGAGGGTAAGAACTTTGCCCACCCAATCTGTTATAATCTCTTCCTTTCCTAACCTTTACCCTTCACTTCTATTTGACAGTGCTGATATTTTAGGTGTACAAATAAATAATTAATATACTAAGTAAATCAAGTGGATAAATAACTGCCTTTAGTAGTATTAGCAATAAAATAGGAAAAAGAGGGTTACAGCAGTTACCAAAGAGTTAGCTTCAGTAATTTCCAAACTTTTGTTACTGCCACATTGTGTACAAATACACCTGACCTACTTTACAATCCAGGTGCTTTTTAAAAAAAGTATATATTAGAAACCCAAATTAATGGAGATCTTGTTGTTGCTGTATGGAAGAGGTAGCATTCAGTTTTGTTTTAGTTATATAGACAGAGCGCTGATTCAGTTCATAAATGTGAAATCAAATTCTTTCAGAATTCCTGTTTCTGAATAAATCATGTTTAATTTTGTGAGGGTCTTTGGGTTTGAAAGAAATCATGCCCTGGCATTTTTCAAACAAGCTTTATGCAATCCTAAAATGTCTATCTGGTAAGATGAAAAAAAATGGTTACAGGTCAAGCAAAACTGGTAACTCATATTCAAGGTTTTATAAATGAGACTTTCCTTCCAATACTGTTTTGGCATAGCTTTCCAAATCTGCTTAAAACACAGGCTTCTATTTGAATTAGAGAGAAATACATGTTTTCTCATTTTCTACCTTTAAATGTGTCAACTGAAGAGATGGTGATGACTGGCAGCATCACACTTATAGGTTTTCTAATTCAGATGCCAAAGGCATGCAGTAATTTAACATACTCAGTCAGAGGCAATTTTCCCCCATTATTTATTAAATGAAGAATGTGTCTTTAATGCTCTGGTGTGAATTCTTTATAAAATAAAATGTTCTATAATGTTCACAGTATTTAAAATATCCTGAAAGATTTATTAAGTTATATTCTGTTACTTTATTAAATTCAATTTTCAAGAGATTCTACATAGATCTTGTCTCTTCATTCAGTTCTATTAAAAAACAATTCTAGTGATTTTACTTTCTCCAATGCAGTAAACAGGCCGGTGGACTTCTAATAGTATTAGCCATGCAGGTCACCTCTAAAGAGCGTAATTTGTATTGTTTTTATGGCCACATACTACATTTCTTGTGGTTTAAGGTAATCTTAAGGAATAAGTTGTAGTTTTATAGGCAAATAGTTTTCTAACATGTGCAATATTAAGAAAGAATATAAATATTATAATGAATATCACCTGTAACAAATCTTTCTATAGTTCCCTTAAACAGAGTAAGATGAGCTAATCAGTATTTTATTAGATGAATAACCTACAAAGAAGTAAATATCAGCATATCATATTGTGCAGAAGAAATTTCAAGCGTATTTCAGGTGTTTAAACATGCATTAACAGGTATTTTCTTTTAAATAATTCACATCTATAGCATATACAGTTTTTTTTTTAGGGGGTAGGGTAGAGAATGAGCCCAGAGATTTGAGCACACTGACTTCCTTTACCACTGGGCTACACTTCTAGGCCACATAAAAGTTTAGATAATTAAAATTAGAGTTTATAATGGGTGATATATAATGAGATTCCAGAAATTCATGCAACTGAAAACATGGCAACTAAAGTCTCATAAAAACTGCTGTCATGTCTTGTTAGTTTTATTAAATTTGAGGTTTTATTCTTTTATATTTAAACTTTCCAGAATATCATCATCTCATGTGGAAACCACTTGAGTGAACTCTGTATGTAATGGCTGTTTTATCAAATTATTACTTCCAGTTCACATGTGCTCAATAATAATGAGTTATATGCATTTTGTGTTCTTAGAATAAATATTATTTCTAACAAATGCCATCAATACAAAAATCCCCTTACAACAAAAAACTTCCAAGTCCCAATGGTGCTTATTTTTTAAAAATGTAATAATTGATACAACTTCAATTAAAACCATTTGAACAGTCCTTAGAGATTTAGAGGCAAGAGAGAAGCCCTTCACTGAATCATACAATAGCAATCAGAATAAAAAATAGTTATACTGCCTCCACTGCCATGAATTACTCAGAAATAGGTCCAAATGTACCCACAGCTGGTGAAGGCCCTGGAGTGTCCTCACAGAGGGTATCTAGCTAGATGTTTTCCTATACCTAATCAGGGTTGAGAAGCTGACTATTCACAGTCATCAGCCTTGCTATCCACTGTCTCTCATCTACCTTCTGTGCTCCTTGTAGAAAAACAAAAATGAACATTACTCATCTAAAAGCCAATTTCTACTTCAAACAAAGTTCTTGGTAGGAGTGAGAGAAGAACAGTTTTGTAGCAGGCCTAGAGCCTGATGACCTATATTTTAGCTGCCAGCAGCTAAACCTTTGGTCACATGGCTACTTTAGAGGTTCAGAGAATTCTGTGTGCAGCAGTCAGGGAAGAAAAGTGCTTTTCACAGTCACTTCACAAATAAGTCTTGCTCTTCTTGAGACGAGCAAGCCATTACTCACCAGGGAGCTTGGTGTGCCATTAGTAAGGCTGTTCCAAGAGTCGTATTTTGGGATATCTACATTCATCTGTCTGCATCTAAATAGTCATATGTGCCTTTTGGTCTGCATCTAAATAGTCATATGTGCCTTTTGGTCCAACTAGAAGAAAGTTGGATAAGGAATAAACATTCTGTTTATAAAGACATAAAATCTTTTTTATGTCTTAATAATGACTTAAATCTATGAAATCGTGTATAATGCATGATGTTTACTTTTAGTAACAGTGTATGATGTTTTCTCTCAATGGTTTAAGTAATATTAAATGAATAATAATATACTTCCACTGTAAATCTTAAACACTTTCTAGGCTAGTTAAATCATTTTTGCTTTCAACCTTGCATGTCAAATGAGCTACAAAATTCATCTTTTAAGTTCTGTGCTGTAGTGTAAAGAGACATTAATCATTTTGGGGAGTACAAAAAGCTTCTAGGTGGATAGTTGTGATTGAATGTGTAAATGTGAAAGCAAAGAAACCATTCATGTAACTTTTATGGTTTTATTTTTAAAATTAGGCTGATGTGTAGGGAACCAAGGCCTTTCCTTTCTATTTGAAATTTTTATTTATAAGCATTATACAGTTGAAAAGCATCCTAAATTAGGTATTATCTTAGCCTTACCTTTATTTACTTTTATATAATTATACTGATGAAAGATATAATTAGAGCATTATACAAAATTACTAACCCATTTTTAAAAAATGTTTCCTAAATGATAAACACATTACATATGGGTTAAGGCATTAAGTCTTTAATAAAAATTCCCTACTTCTTGGTTAGGAAAAAAATAACTTTATGGAAAAAGTACAGTTTTGGAGAAATATTTTATGAGTAAAATTTCAAGATACAATTACAATTTTATAAATGATATAAAAATGATTATTTAAATGCCCAATTTGGAGAAAAAGAAATCAGAGAAACAAGACTGTTGACATGGAAAAAGTAAAAGGCTTTCTGTATTTCAATTTTTTACTTTGTATTATTGTGAAGTGTCATTGAGACAGAATTACACTAGGACATATTTGTTCTCATCTTTGACGTCTGTGGCATAAAATTACTACTCTTGGAGGGAGAAGGAGTCTCCTATTTGGAAAACAATGAGGCTTACCGTGTAACAATTAGGAGGAAAAACCATCTTTCCTAAATAGCAGAGTAGCTCCATCTCCTTACAGGAATGGAAAAAGAAGACGGCAGGGACACAACACTTTGCCAACTGAATTTTAAACAATGATTCAAATTATCATAAAATAATTAATCATGTTTCACTCAAGTGATAATAGATATAAATGTCAATTGACTAGGAACAATGAATATGTAATCCCCTGGGATATTACTATCCAATGTTATCAAGATGTTATCAACTTGGCACCTCCCCTCTATTTGAAGGGTGCATTTAAAATGCTTAGTTGGTTTGGCCTTAATTAGTCATCCTGATAGGTATCCACACTGAATTTCTACCACATGTCTATCACAAAAGAGGACTAGATAAAATAGCCTAGCTAAAAAATACATTTGAATTTGAATTAAAATTATTCAACAGGATTTTCATGCACTAAGAAATATGTTTTCTCATTGAAAAGGTGAGTTTGCATAAGCCAAACATTGAGAACTAAGTCAATATACTGGCAGGGAAGGATGAGTAATGTGGAAAAGGACCTGGAAAATCTTTGCCAAGAAGAAAAGATTGAGGTTTTTTTTTTTTTTTAACTTATAGGTTGAAACTGGGTGTGGTGGCCATGCCTATAATCCTAGCTACTCAGGAAGCTGAGGCAGGAAGATTCCAAGTTTGACGTTAGCCTGAACAATTAAGTGAGACCCTGTCTCAAAATAAAATTAAAAGGAGTTGGGCTGGGGATATAGCTCAGTTGGTAAAGTGCTTGCCTTGCATGCACAAGGCCCTAGGTTCAATCCCCAGCACCACAAAAAATAAAAAATAAAAATAAAAAAATAAAAAATAAAAGGACTAGTAATGTAGGTCAGTGGTAGAGCTCTTGCCTAGCATGTGCTATCCCCAGTATGGGGCTGTGTTGGGGGTTGGGGGAAATCCAGGATGATGTGGGGCAGTATTCCAAGTAGAGTATGTAAATCCTTAAAGACAGGAAACTGGTAATTACAGAAAATTTAAAATGTTTGATTTGGGCTTGGAGAACTGATTGCTAATGCTCCTATTCAAAAAACACACAATCTAAACCCACATTGAAAGTTTTAAAGATGTATTCAGGTATTTAGCAGCCAGAGTTCTACATGTTACTAGATTTTTACTCATTCAACAAATTTTTACTGAACATCTGTTACATGCTAGTTCCTGTGTTAAGTGCTGTGGATGCATAAATGAAATAAAATAAAATAAATTAAAAAAAAAAGAATTTTATTTATTTATTTTTTTGTGGTGCTGGGGATTGAACTCAGAGCCTTGTACATGGGAAGCAGGCACTCTACCAACTAAGCTATATCCCTAGCCCACTAAAATAAGAGTTTCTGCTACTCTTTGGTAGTATGGTGAAGAGAAACACCAAGGCAATAGGAAATTATAGTAATGTTGTAAGTACTGTAACAGAGGTAATTTACAAGGTACTTTGGGAGCACAGAAGTAGGCTACCTAACCTAGTCTTGAAGTTTAGAGGAGGTGACACCTAAGTTGAAGAGTAAATTCAGTATAAGTTTGATCTAGAAAGAACACCTGGAGAAAAAGTGGAGAGTATTTTTGGCATTTATAAAAGATGTGTAGTGATAGAGAAATGGGCCATCATAAGGATTGCAAGTGAAACAGCCAAGATGCAACTCTGAGTTAAGGACAGAGATGAGGAGAGAGAGGCAGCCTGAGCAAGAGGACCAATGCTAGAGGCACCATAATATTGGATCTCAAATTATACTACAGAGCTATAGTAACAAGAACAGCATAGTTTTGGTACCAAAGTGGACATTAAGGCCAATGGAATAGAAGACAAAGAGACAAATCCACAAAGATGGAGTTCTCTGACAACTGACAAAGGTATCAAACACATACTTTGGATAAAAAAATGGTGCTGGGAAAACTGGATATCCATATGTGGAAACTTTATCCCTCTCTCTCACCCTGAACAAAAGTAATCCAAAGTGGATAAAAGCCCTAGAAATAAGACCAGAAATTCTGCAATCACTACAAGAAAATGTAGGTTCAACACTCTAACATATTGCATAAGCACTGACTTCCTCAACAAGACTCCTAAAGAACATGTATTTTAATTAAAAACATTGGTTGAGAGTAAAAATTCACCTAAATACTTCCACAAGTATTTACTAAATGAATTATAAACATCTAAGGTTGATTTCATTCTCACATAATCAGTCCCTAAGCTCCAAATGACCCAGGATGTACATTATATTGAAATAATGATTGTTTCATTCTATGTCAGAATAGTAAAAATCTGACAGACCACTTCTTTCATAGGGTTTTTTTTTTTAAATATTTTTTTAGTTGTAGATGGACACAATGTCTTTATTTTATTGCTTTGTATGTGGTGCTGAGGATCGAACCCAGGGCCTCACGCATGTGAGGCAAGCGCTCTACCGCTGAGCTACAATCCCAGGCCCCTTTCATAGGGTTGTTATACACACACACACACACACACACACACACACACACCCCCCACCACCACAGGAATTTCATCCCGATATCTAAAGCAAAGGGAATTATTTTAAATAATAATAGTGGAAAATAATTAATTTTGCTGTATAGGATGACATAAGACAATTTTGGGGTATAATTTTATACAGTTTACTTGCTAAAAGGCATGACCATTTTACTTTATTGTCATATTTTTAAAATAGGATCCATGGTGTATTATGTTTAGGTATAAATGTATATATAAATGTGTAAGAGTTGAAAAAAGGTTACATTAAAATACTAAAAGCATAATTATTTAAATATTATAGAAAATATCATAATTTGCTTGTTTTCTAAATTTGATATAAACCAATTTTGCTTCTCAAATGAAGCAATTACTTTTTTGGATTATAAGTATTCAATAATTATCATTTTAAAATTTTTGAATATTTACTGCAAAGCAATGTAATACCAACTCTTTTGATTAGAAAATAGATGCTTGTAGGAAAATGCAAGTGATTTTATTTTTAAAAAATAATGCAGATGCATCCTACAATAAAAAGTACATTTAATGATCATATAATTAGATGGGAGGAATAACTTGGTATGATAAGATGAATGGATCACAGATTTTACTGCCTAAGTTAAAATTTAGCACAGAATTAAGTCCGCCTAGCATGAATCAGTGTATAAATTAGACATTTTTTTCATTTAATTGCTTTTGGAATAAAGAATACATATAAATAGTTACTGATTTCCTTTGATAGTACTTCCTTAGAAATACATGTCACTGAATTATATTATATAGCTCAGTGGTACAAGTTATATGACTGAAAAATTTTAAATGTGGAAATACATTGTATTTGGATGGTTTATTAAGGTATTTATTTTAGGTGATTACAGAAATCTTATTTGGCTCACTGGTACCTACTATATTAATTAAAATAAAAATAACAGAAAATAAAAGTTAAAGATTAAGCTTATTATTAAAATAATTTATATTTTATTAAAAGTATAAGTGCTTCATTTTCTATACAGACTCAATAATCATCTCAGTGATGTTAGAAAACTAATTAGCATAAATTTCCAAAATAAAGTTGATGGTTATTTGACATTAGGTGCTTTAGAAAAACGTTTGCAGAATGAATTAGTATTATAACTATTGCTTCAGAATAACAGAAAATATTGTCTGTACTAAAATTAATCTTTCTTAGGGAGCACTAAACTTTATTTAAAAGTAAAGAACAGGAATAAGCTTAGTAAGTGCTCTCATGATCTAACAGAACTCTATTGACCAAACTTTTCTAGCCATTTGAACATCTTCTGATGGAATCACATTTCAAAAATCTAGGAAAGACTAAAATACATTCTATTTTATAAAAAAACTTATCTGTATGTGGCCTATGAAAAGCCATTTTAATATCCAAATGCCTTCACTTAAACAACTTTGGTATTTCCTTTCCCTAGTTATGTCTGTCATTCATTTGGGCCTCTATGTTGGTTGTAAAAACTAGTCTTACTATTAAACCTTCCATATACATTCTTGAAAATTACTTCAGAGTTTTCTTTTTTTTCAGAGTATTAATAATAAGGCTTTTAATCTCTCTTTGTCCATCATTTCAAAGTGTTTGATAATATGACTCCAAAGGAAAAGAATTTTCACAAATAGGAAATAAAGCAGTAACTAAATTTATTTTCTTTAGTAGCAATTTTTCTCTAGACTTTAGCAATTGTAAAAAATGGCAATTAAGTCTGCATACAAAATCTTTATTAAAAAATGTTTTCTAGTATAGTCTGCAATTTATTCTCTTTAAATCTATTAAAAAACTTTAAAGAATTTGAAACTAATTTTAAAAAATATTTTTATGTTAAAATGAGAATATTTTCTGAAAAACTCTTCTAAGAAACATTTTCATTACACAAAGTACGGAGATGTTTTTAGAACTGATAAATTCTGATAAGTGTCAAATACTATATGGAAATCTTCAATATTTGACAACTGTGGTATATAATAGAACAAATTTTAGAAAGCATACATATTTTAAAAATGACTTTATGGTTTTTAAACATATGGTAAAGCTAACCTTGTAAGTAGTACTTAGGGTGCCTGTGTTTACCACATATTTTTATGCAAAGAATTTTGTGTTAAAGAAGTAATAATATTAAATATTAAAAAGGAAGAGAGGGAGAGGGAAAGAGAGAAAGAGAGTGAAAGGGGTGGGGAGAGAAACCTCCCTTGTGTTACAAGCATAGTTGAAGTCTTGTGTCACAAATAAAAGGACCTTCCCTAGCATATGGAGTAGTTGCCATGTCCTCCCAGGGATGGTTTGTAGCTATGTTCACCTCAGGCTCATCAAGAAGAGGTAAACTGTCAAGTATAATTTCAGTCATAGGGTGGTTTGGTTGAGACAGATTAGTGGTATGTAATCATGATACACAGTTTATCCCAGCACCAAACTGCCGCTTGGGAAATCTTGAACTCAAATGAACACAGACTCAGTCATTATTAGTGTCAAAAAGGTATACAGAGACAAAATTTGGTTGGCAGCATGAAAGATGAATCAAGGCGAAAAAGTGACCAATTGCATGTTCAAAATTGAAATTGAGAGGCATATACAGTTTGGAAATACTTTAAATAAGCAGCAGACTCATACATTATTAATTGTTTACTGATTAATATTTAAAAGGTTTCTCTAAAGTAATGTATTTTTAGGGTGGCAATAATTACATGTATTTTCTTATTTCAAAATCTTCATTCTCAATGTGATACCTTTTATATATAATAGAGCAATAAAAATTTACATAAGTTTTAGAATCCTTCCTTTCATCGGATATTCCAAGTGGTAAGACTTTTTAATAAGGACAACTTAGTTTTGTAGAAATATCTGAACATGCAATGCTAATGTAGTTTGATGACTTTCTTAGAAAGAAATTGGGATATAACAAAAGCATGAACCTCAAATGTGGAAGAACTCAATCTAAATAACTTTCCAAATATTTTATAAACACTGGAAAATATATATTTATAAATTGTAAAATACATCATTCTATTAGTAAACACAAACTTTGGTATCTTTAAATCAGACTCCCCCCAACCAAATATCCACAAAAAGAATGTCCTCAAGTGTCAATGCCTGAAGTGATACGCTCTGACAAATCTAACAGCTCTTTCTGTGTCATTCCTAATGCACTTGTCACTCAGTATTATCCATCCTCATTAATGACAATGGGAAAGTTTATCTTGGGAACACGTTTTAAATCATCTACTCTTTACAATGGGACCATGAAATCTCTTACAAAACATGAGGCGGGAACTACTCTGACAACAAAACCCCTTCCTGGCAGCTTTATTCTTAATTCCTGTTCAAGGAGTAATCTGTTTATTATAAAATCATACAGAACAATATATTAAACAGAATTTGAAACAAGAATAGCTAGTGTGATTTTCAAGCTTACAAGTATTTTTACAACATTTTTATTAGGCTGAAAACACTAAGTTGAGTCCTTTTTGTGTGGTATTTCACGCAATCTTTTCTAGTCTGTATTATAAACACCTTTGAAAAGGGGGTTTGTTTTACTTAATTTTAAGATAATTTTCAAATGCCAAAGTCACTAGAAGTACATAATTAAAGTATAATATTTTGAATTAATTTAAATAAAAGCAATTTTGAGTAAAAATGCCCTCGTTAAAATTTCCTATCTAAATCATAAATATTCCAAATTCAAGCTTCCTATGGCTTAAAAGTAATTTTTCCAGTGCTAACTTACTTATAACACTATATTTACATTTTTACCTTCAATATGATCTTGTTCCCTTGCCTAAGAAATTTTTATAGTTAAAAATATAAAATGAAAATAAACAAGACTTCTTGTTCCATAAGTGCCTGCTGAAACCTGCTTTAATCTGACAATTCTAGACACTGGATGCTGTGGCTTTGTGCATTCCTACTGATCAAAATCAATACTTAGACATATGTTCTTATACCTCAATATTCTGTCATCAAAAGTCTAATGCTACATTTTTGTTTTATTTACTATATAGTAAAATTACCTTTAATTATTCTAAAAGACTCAAAATATCACATTTAACATTGACTTTTATCATTTTAACCATCTGAAATTCTCTGTGTATTCAAACATGCTACAAATAAAAACACTGAATTTCAATATTTAAATTGGATAAACTTATAATTCATAAGGCATTTTTATGCAAGGATTCAAAATTATTACTTTAGTATTTCTAATTAATGCTCTACTTACAAAAGAGGAAAAGATTCCATTAAAGGATGTTGTTAAAATTATATGGGCTTCATGCTTAAGTTCTAAGTAAAACGTGTAATAAATATCACAGTTAATTTTTAATGTTTCATAAAAGAAATATAAATCAGATGACAAAGAAGATATACATACATTGTTCCTCATATATTAAGTACTTATTATGAATCCAGTAAGCATATACAGAAAATAGCAATATATTCATGTGCCTTCAGAAAGCAAAATTAGTACTAATGGATGAGAGGCTGTTTTAGCATCTGAAAGAATCTTGTAGAGAATGAAATGGGGTGCCTCTAAGGAAGTGAGTTCCATGTGATTACAGAGAGGATGGATGAAAATATGTGCACATAATAAGAAGCTAGCTTTGAAGCACACTGATCTCCCTTCCATTTTTAACCTTTTATGAAATTTAAGTATTTTCTTAAAGAGACATTAATGCAACCTGAGAAAAATCTGTTTTCTCAAAGAGATTGTGTTAATTCTTTAAGTAAATACATATTCTTTAAGCAAATACATATCAAATGATTGTGTGTATCTATTACTTTTCAAGTGAAGCTTAACTTTAATACTATAAATCACATCACTCAATTGACAATTAGTAAATTTGATTTAAAGTATGTAGCCTTCTAAAGTAAGGATTCTTCTTTATAGCAAAATTTCTCTGTAAATGATCAGACAATAAATATTTTCAGGTTTACAGGCCATAAGATTTTCAACTTTGCAATAGTAGTCTAAAAGTAGTTATATACAAAACAAATAGGTGTATTTGTATTTCAATAAAGTTTATTTAAAAAATGCTTACTTTGTGCTCTAATGAAACAGGGTCATAATTGGTTTTATTATGTCCTTTCTACACTTAATTTTACATGGACCAACACATAAGAACCCTTCAAATAAATGGGAGTAGATGGGAATGTTATAATGATTGAATGCTAAAGCAAAGTACTCATGGTACTTATGCTATGAAGAGTAGATCATGTTTCTAAAATATTTTTATGTGTACTCTGTTTTTCTACTAAAGTAAATGTTAAATCAATAGGTTATGTGAAGGAAATGCAGTTATCAATTACGTACTACAAAGCTTTTCTTTTGATTATAATTGTCCCTCATTATATTTCTTTCTGGATCAGAAAGGTTCCCCAGGAGAAAATTCTTAAAAAGTCAAACTGAAGAACTAGATTGGAACTTGCCAGCTTTACGTTCATTAAGAGGTCAATGGATGATTCTTCAGGAAGGATAGTCCTAGATTCTCTTACAATGGAAGTGGTATTAATTATTGTTAAAAATACATTAAATCAAAATGTCTAAAATGTAACATTCAAATTCCATTTTATACTTTATAACTCATAAGTCTCACACATCTATATATTTTTTTTCTGTGAAAAGCCAGGAAAACATATAGGCAACAGAATAACTATATATGCCACAGAATATTAGAAATATTAACAAGTAACTACTGGGTCAAAAGGAATCAGAAAGTATTGGTACTTTAAATGAGGGAATTAGGACTGATGCTCTAGAGGACTTTTAGAAACTTAGTCTAAATCTTAGTTCACATCAGGAAACAGTTTTTTTTTTTTCGGTATTGGGGATGAACTCAGAGGTACTTGATCACTGAGCTACGTCCCAAGCCCTATTTTCCATTTTATTTAGAGACAATGTCTCACTGAATTGCTTAGTGCCTCGCCATCACTGAGGCTGGCTTTGAACTCATGATTCTCCTGTCTCAGTCTGCCAAAGTGCTGGGATTACAGGCGTGAGCCACTGCGCCTGGCTAGGAACCAGATCTGAAACTCCTTAGACATTTATAAATTTGGAAAATTTATTACTAGATCTTTAAGATGAAGCATTCAAAATAATTTTCAATGGTAATAACAAGGCAATAATGAAATGATTCAGACCCCATATCACATATTGTTAATGAGAACTTGTTTTCTTACTGATTATTTGATATTTTTTAAAAAAATAATTTTAGTTGTAGATGGACACAATAGCTTTATTTTATTTATTTATTTTTATGTGGTGCTGAGGACTGAATCCAGTGCTTCCCATGCTCACACGTTGGAGGCAAGCACTCCACTGCTGAGCTACAACCCCAGCCTGTGATTATCTGATATTTTTAAGGAGTACAGTTTTACTTCATGATATTATTAGTTGATACTTGCTGGAAGATATTTTACTTACGAAAAACCTTAAAATATATTTAGGCATCTATGGAAAACTATTCCATATACAGTCTGAAAGCGTTTTTTTGTTCTTTTTTTTGGTACTGGGGATTGAACCCAGGGGCACTTAACCACTGTGCTACATCTCCAGCCTCTTTTATTTTTATTTTGAGACAGGGTCTCACTAAGTTGCTTAGGGCCTTGTTAAGTTGTTGAGGTTGGTCTTGAATTTGGAGATCCTCCTGCCTCAGCTTCCTGAGTTGCTGGGATTACAGGTATGTACCACCATGCCCGTCATGATGGTGAGATTTTTATGGTCACACTGTCTAGCATGTTTTGACCAGTGTCAAGAGGGCATTCATTCATCCATCCATTCATTCCATATTTGTTGAGTATCTCTATGATCACACACTGAAGTTGGAAAAGTCTGAAAAGTCTTATAAATAAAACAGACTTAAGTTTATAGCATGTTTGCCCTTATAAAAGAACCACATTTTTCCACAATGTTTATACCATATGGCAGGGGTTTCAGAAATGCATGATGTTTTCCCTGTACTTAAGTACAGCAGCAAAAATAAACAAAACAAGTAGAGTAGATATTCAAGAGCTAAATGACAAGCAGAGAAGAGCAGTCTTGGATCAGGGCTCATTCTATTTCATGATTGGCTTAAGTACTTGTATAGACCTGTCAGTCCCATAGGTTTTTAAAGGATAATTTGCTACCATTCATTTGAATCTTAGTTCAAATCCACTGTTAACTTATTTTTGTTTAACTTAGAAGATTTTGTGTGGCATTGACTAGAAATTTAATTTTATTGTTTTTTTTATAGTATGTAGTGACCACCAGCTCCCCGAAATTAAGGGTGTGTGGTTGCTGTGTATCTGTCCAAATGCAGAGGGCAGACTCTAAAAGTGCTGGATAAATGTATTTCATTTATATATATATTAATTTTATCTATCTATCTATCTATCTATCTATCTATCTATCTATCTATCTATCTATTTTTGTGGTGCTGGGGATTGAACCCAGGGCCTTGTACATGCAAGGCAAGCACTCTACCAACTGCGGTATGTCTCTAGCCCTCATTAGTATAGTTTTACAATTTGATTCTTTTTTTTTTATGGTGCATGGGATTGAACCTTGGGCACCATACATGCTAGGCAAGTGCTTTACTGTTAAGCTATATCTCCAGTTCCTACAATTTGATTTTTTGAAACTAAAAATGATTTTCACATCATAAATATATCCATTATATGTAAAATCTAAGTATTAAAATTATTATAAAGAGGAAAATGCTTTCACTATTAATTTTAGTTTTATCCTTAAATCTTAATTTATTGAAAAATCAGGTTACTGAATTCATTTAGTACAGAACATTACTAACATTTTACCTGAAACATTTTATCCCCTCAGAGTATTGGAAAGGCTATAAAAGATAATTAAAATAAACCACTACATAGTTTGATTTCTTTTTAATACCTTTCTCTGAAAAGTTTTGAAAATCAGTACAGAAAAAATGGACTACATAGTTAACCATTTTGAAATCTGATAGTTTAACGGTAAAGAGTTGAACATGTACTACTGTGCTGTGTTTTACTATACTTGGACATGACCTATATATTTAAATAAAAAACACATATGCATATACTTCATATATATAAGTAGTTTTCCCTTAAAAGCTGTAATTATATGTTTTATTAATTTTCTATAATTATGTCAAGAATGTGGCACTAGTACACGTGGTTTTGCTCAACATTTTAGTAATTTGTTCATAAAAATATTAACAAATTAGTATTGTGTTAGTCTTTTCCTTTGCTTACTTGAATAGAAGATAAGTTGACCCATTTATTTATAGGCTCAACAAGGGCAATCCATTTCATGCTATAGCAATGACCCTTCACAAAGATCTTGTAAATGAGTAGCCTATTACAATATGTACAAGTGACCTTTAAATTGCACCAAGGGGCTTTCTGTTACAGCTTTTTCAATGCTACACCATAGCTACAGTATAAGTTAGAAAAATATTTCTTAGGTTATTAAGCAGAAATGGCAGAAATATTAACAACAAAAACCTGTATCAAAGTATACAAGTGCCAAGTTTGAGGCATTTATGTCTATACTATGATAATACCTTTAAAGTAACTTTTGTTCAGAAAATATTTTTTAATCACAGAATTAAATATTTAAAACATTCATAAAGAGTTATAAATTAAAGACTTAAGAAATTTAATCAAATAAAACATTGCTTGTAATGACCTTTGGAAACACAGTTATATCAAAATTGATATCAGTTTTATTTCATACAAACATTTTTAATTTTAGTAAAACACTTCTCCCTTTTACTAAATGACTGTGACTGTACATTTTTAAAGTTTTATTCCTTAAAAACATTCAGTAAGTAATCCTATACCTAAAACAATATATACCCAAATATGTTTTAAATATTGTTTATATTGAGCAATGATATTTAAATAATCTTCCAATAAAGTACTGGGTCAGATATTTCAACTGCTTCACTCAGAAATTTATAAATGAGTGCAATATATTTTTGATGGTCTTACAAAACATTGAAACCAAATACTCAATTTCATTAAAGCTTCATATTGGTTATCTTATTTCTGGAAAGCTCATGCCAAAATGATTTAATTTGATTCTCTATAACAATCGTGGGTTGACTTGACAGCACCTGACAAAACAGTTCAGTGAACTTCACTATGCTAGACATGAAGGACCCAAACTGGTTACTTTACAAAAAGGCCACCATGGCATGGAGTGGTAGATTTTAATTTCCAATTAAATAAGAGAACTGCTTTACTAGTTTTGGGGCTAAAGACATTTCCATTATACACTACTTTCTCTGTTCCTCAATCTTATATTTTAAAAACTAAAAATTTAAGTTTAATATCATGTTGTCTTAATGAGGAACACAATTTCTTCATATTACTAATTGTTAGAAATGTCTGCAGTACTGGTAATCAATAAGAGAGGAAAATACTTTGCAATCATAGGACTTACTGCTTAATTTTGCTTAAAGAGTACTCAGAAAACTTACAACAAATAAAATATTTGCAAAGGAAAAAATATCTTTTCATAAGAATGAATAAAATCTTCATTAGAACCAATTATGATAAAAGAGAAGGCAAAAATTAGGAATTTGAGAAATTAAACTTAGCAGACCTTTATTAACTTAGAAGTTGCATATACCTTAATTATCTTACAGGATAATTTTTGATGTTTCAGAGATACAAAATAATCTAGAAAGATGTAAAATATAATATAAAACATGCTAACTTATGAAAAAATTAGCATTTGCAAAGGAAGTTGAAGGAAGGTGAACACAGAACTTAAGGGAATAATATAATACATAGTAATTCAATTTGGCTTACTTTTGAATTATATCAAAATAGTTGACTGAAACAAGTGAATCACATTTTTTTTTTTTGGCACAGAATAGCTGGCTTTTGTTGGATTTAAAATCCAATCAAAGTAAATAGTCCATAGGCATTGGCTTTGCATTTTTTGCACATTATTGTTCCATAAAAATCCACAAGAAATAGGTGAAAGAAAAAAACAATATTGCTATCCTGATATAATCATTATATATATGATTACCTTTATGTATTCATAAAATAGTACCTTGTTATATCAGGAATAAGCTATGATTAACTTAAACATCATAATTTCATAAAAACAGAGTAGAAATGCTTATTGTGCCAGAAGGATTTTTAACTTGGATGCTAACATACATAATATTCCATGTCTACATATATTACACATACATATATACAATGTACACATATTTCTGAGATTTTAAAAAATCTATTGTTTGAAAATTCTTTAGGACAGAGGCTTTCTGCCTTATACACTGAAGCTATTACATTGGTTAAATATTACACTGATGATATAATATACACTGAAGATATACAATGTACCACTGGGGCATGGCAAACAGTTAAGAGCACAGGCTTTAGAATAAAAGAGATTTGGATTGAGGTGTCACTTTTGTTAGTTGTTGGCTCTATGACTTTGGGTAAATTAAGTTGCTTAATCTCTCTGAACTGAGAGTTTCCTCACTTGTAAAATGTAGATAATAATAGTATATGGTAGTTGTGAGATCTATTAAAGAATACCTATAAAACCCTTGCACTAGTCCCAGAACCCTGTTAAACACTTAATAAAACTTCCTATTTTTTTAAAAACTAACAATTATCAGAGTTCCTGAACATGTTAACATTTTACTGTAATCCTGCACACTTTGTCAGATCTGTATTTAATTCTGGTAACCACAGATGTATGACTTTGGGAAGCTTAAGTAACTCCTCATATTTCTTTACTAAAATGTGTATGATAGTTATATGCAAGGGTTCCTGTGATGATAAAATAATAATTAAATATGGTAATGTATGTGAAAGTATACAATGCCTTAAACAAATGAAATATCAAATACATGGTTTTATGAAACTTATCACAAAGTTACTTTGAAAATAGTAATTTATCAAATATTTATGAAGCATTTATTACAAATGTTCAGGATTTAGTTGCAGACAAGACAATGTATGTCCCTATTTTTGTGGAGCTAATATTTTAGTGATGAGGTTGAGGAAATAAATGAACTGATAAACAATTATAGTAATGTGTAAATGTTACACCAAGAATTAAAACAGGGGATGTGATTGTGAGTAACTTCATAAATACTTCAGATGGGTTAATTGTCTCTAAAGAAGAGAATGAGATAGTTAACCTACAATCAAATGACACAAAAGGCCTTGAAAGGATTAAAGTGAACATTCTGGACATTTACTGTGCAAGGATGCTGAGGCAATAACTAAACTAGGAATGTTTTGGGTACACAAGTATCCTTAAAGTTACGTATGCCACAAAGCTCAAAGATACCTTATTAAGCATAAGTATTTTAGGTATATTGGAGGATTAAAACAAAATAACAAAATATATGTTCTTATCTAACTAGGAACTCAAAACTAGGAACTAGGAACTAACACTAACAAAATATATGTTCTTATCTACTAGGAACTCAAAATTACATTTAGGTGAGGAAATCGGACAGCTCTGATTTGCCATCATTTTATTTTCTTTTTCTGTCTTCCTTAGACACATAAATGACACATTATGAAAGGAAGTGCTTGAGAGTATCATATTAGCTGGGTAAACTCTGCTCTAGTAGTTCTACAAAACCTTTAAGAAAATCCTTAAAGTACTGCAATGTAATTTTCCCAAGCCAAATCACAGAATATATATATAAACGTTCATGTCTTCAAATTTAGGAAAGAGGAGAAATTTTTTTGTCTCTGCATCTTTACACAAGACTGAGTTTATATCATCCTGGTTTCAAAGTTTTGATAACTGCACTGCAAGTACCAAAATATCTTTCTGGGAAATGCATGAACTAAAGACAATTAACAGGATCATAAATATTTGACTTCTGCTTCGTGCAATTTTCTTGTTGTTCAAACATATTATGCTTTCCTTAAATTTCCCTAGTAAAATGTAGTTATGAATTAATATAAAAAGTAGTGTAATGCAGAACATTAGACCTTAAGTTCAATTCATAAAATGAAGACTTTTATATAAAAGTTGCTTACAGTCAAAATATTTTAATAATATTTCTGAAAGAAATAGGATTCATTCCATGTTACTAATTATAAGTTTAACATCCTAGGTGTTGGTGACTATACAGAAACTTCTATAATAGGCAAACATGAATTGAATCTTCCTTGCCAAATGAAGCAATGATGTTCTGCCAGCCGAACATCATGTGAAATGAACACAAAAGCAAACAGGCCTTGTGCTGCCCGAGGGAAAGTCAGCAAGATGGCAGTTTCAATCATTCGGAATAATACTAAAGCAGCCTTAGGCTTTTCTCAGAATGGAAACATGTCACTATTACTGCACTATTTCAACAAATCAGAATGCAGAGAGAAGAACACTTATGCAATCACATTCTGGAAGGGCACTTTACTCAACATTTAAGTGGAAAACAATTATAAAGAAATTTCAGAAAAATTGTCAGTGAACATAAATGACTCAGGGAAACATGTTTTTTTTTTTTTTTTTCTCTTTCAATAGGCTTAATAGATTTTTAAAAAGCTTACCACTTAGAAACAATTTCCTTTTACAGTCTCCTTAAGGAACTATTAATGTAAAGATAAACTTAGATGAAGTGGTAAGTGAAAAGTTTGGTACTCAGGCTGCAGTAAGAAATACTCATTATTCTCTGATAAAATACTATCACTCTGGAAGGTTTGATCAAAAGGAGTAAGTTTTCACAACATTTATATAGGAAGTTAAAAAATACTTCAAATATTTTGGGAAATTACCTAATCAGTATACTTTTAGCATATGTCCAGTCATGTAGCCATCTTTGGTCAATCATCAAAAAATCAAAGGCAAATTGGCATGACTCAACTCTAACTTTAATACCGCATGATTGTGTCGTGTAAGCTTGTTTTGTGTGAGAGTTGCTGTGGTTTTAGCAGAGAGATTAACAACCGGACCTAAGCTGGCCTCCAAACCTTACCCTGCTGATGCCTCAAGCTCTTTGAAGTCTGACCATCATACCTGGCAAAACAACAGTGGGAACTAGGATGGTGTCAGATCTAATCAAATTGTTCGCTGCAGCATAGCTAACTATGGGGTTCACTAATTGGCCCAATTGCGGATTATACCTTTTGCTACAGATTCAAGACAATAATTTAGTTAAATGATGTTTTTTTTTTTCCTTATCTCTTCTAATTAAGATTCCAAAGTGGGAAGAAATAGGATTAGACAGTCTCAAAACTGTGTTCCCCTTAAGGTGGTATGTACTTTTGATAGGTTCAGTATGGAATGTGAAATATATAGGAGACTGCTATATGTCTCTCTCTCAGGAATTAAAGTATAAATGGGCATAGTAATATAATAAATTAAAAAATGTGAACAGATAGGAAATTAATTTGATTGTTGAAGAACATTCATTTATGTTTATTTTGACAAATGATTTCACAAAAATGAATAGATGCCTATGTTGAACTTTGATTATTTATTTATTTTTTTGGCTAACTGGAATAAAAACTAACTTAAAAAGCAACCAATACTTCTGGTGGGCATCATTCTCAGAAAAAGTATATTAGACTATATGGCCCATGATGGTCTAACTTATAATTAGGCTTCTAAGCCAGAGATTTATTTTTCCATTATTCTGCTTAGTGACATAATTGTGAATTGACAAGGAAGTTAACCTTTCCTCTCCCCATCTCTAGATATACTACATATATATTCACCCTCTCACTTCTCATTTAAAACCTGGAAGGGCTGTTGAAAATAAATGTAGAGAAAAAAGTAAACCTAAGACTAAAGATATCATGCAACAACTCAATTTGCTAAGCATTACTGTAAGTGCTTAGTAGTTTGCAAGAATTTATACTTTCCCCAAATGTAAAAATTTCAAATAATTCTGTGGAGTCATATCAAGTTATGTAATTGTATCACTGTAAAGGTAATTTATACCAGTAGCACTCATGATTCTTGTCTTAATACTTAAGAATAAATCTATGAAATAAGGACATTTTAGGCCAATTATTTTGTGAGAAAAAAATTCTTGGTGATTGGAATGGTACTAAGGTCTTGTACTCTGAATTAAGTACAAAGTGTCATAAGACAACTTTAAAAAAACTTGGTTTACTTTGACATTCTTTACTCTCAATATTCATTTAGTCTACAAGACCCACATATGCACTATTTATGGAACAATTAAAGACTATATAATTGTTAAACCTTATGCTGAAAGTTTGTAGTTAATGATATACATCTTGTATATTTTGACATAACCCAGTTATCACACTCCAACTTGAACTTAAAAATACTGATTCTTAGAGCTGAAAAATTGTCCCATAAGCGGAAACTCTCTTCGTAATAACCTTATAGATGTTGCAACTAGTAATACATTATCGTTCGCATTAGAAAATTATATTAATATGTGTAAGCTGAAAATACAAAATCAAAATAACAAAATAATATTAAGTGCAAGTGAAAATGCTGCTTTTATGATATAATCAAATAACAGCCATATTTCAAATTCCACCAAATCTTATTCATTAACTACATCATAAATATAATGTAAAAAAACTAGCTTATGATAATCACATTAAAGAAGCAAAATAAAAATCACAGAAACTGAGATAATGCCAGCTTAAACCATTATTTCACCTCAGAAATAAACTATACACCCAAGTTAAAAATCTTAGAAATAACTGTGAAGGCAGTATGTATGGATTACTTAACCAGTGGAGCTTATATAATATTTATAGCTGTATTATTTGGACTATGTTAAAAACCCTATTTATAATTTCTCTTTAGTGTGTGTATTTCAACAAAAATTGTACAACAGCTTGTAAGTGACTCTTTTCTTAGTTTTGTGGTGAATATTTACCTAGAATATGTGTCAGGATTTTAGTGTTATTAGTATAGATATGATTATGTTATGGTTTTTATAGATGGGGCTAATTTACATAGCTTTATAGTTATAGGTGTCAGTAATAATTTACTGTGGTTAAATAAATGTTTCTACTTTTCTGGATAATACTTATACATACTCCAAGAAGGAAAAAATATTCTTTTGCCTTCTCCAAATCACTCAAAGAAATGAGAGACTATTTAAAGTTGCTTTATCTGCTAGAAGCCCTTAGTAGTTGTTAGTAAAAAATATTAGTCAGTTCCCATACATAAAAAGAGCAATGACTAAATAAAAAAGTACCCTAAAAGTATGGATGAGGGTGTTGGCCTGTTTCTTTTGCTCCTTCTCTCAAACTGTGCGTCCCTTTGAGACCATGTGACCAAGAATTAATTTCAATATGTAACAAATCTGCCTGCATGAAATAAGAAAAGGTATTTTTACTTTACCTGACAAACCACCATCTTTTGCTTCTGAAAATAAGATTCAGATATAATGCCTGGTATATTATAGTCTCAGATTTTACAAACTAGTATGTGTTATGTTTTTAAAACATCAGGCTATTGGAAAAAAATTACTGGTTGTGTTTACTAAAACACTGGCACATGACTGATGATTTTTGCCCAAATAAAGGAATCCCTGAACAAATTACTTTCAGGTGATTTTTACTTTTGTTTCGAGTTTCTGAAATATATCCCCAAAGACTTGCTATCTGTTTGAATATGCATCTTATAATGTACAGTGCTATACTAAAAGCATTTATTTTTGATGAACTACATGCTTTTATTCTGTTCCAATTATACCTATATGTACTTCTGGTAGGTTTGTTAGATTCTTTATATTTTTCTAATAACAAATTTAATATTATAGTATAAGGAAATAAGTTATTTAGAATAGGTTTCACCTATATTTCTATTAAGAAAACCAAAAATTCCTTACTCATTTAGGTCATAAGCCAAAAGGCAAAGGATCTGATCAACTATTTTGAATATTCACTTCTTAAAAAAACTATTTATTTTTGTTTCCAAATATTGTTTCCAAAGCACAGGATGATCAATTATAATGGCTATCTGAGGTTAGTAAAGTGAGAAGAAGAAAAGAGAAAATAGGAATGGAAACCTGTATGGTTAATAAAAGATCTCTCAACAGCCCTAATGGTAAAGTGCAGTTTCTATTAGAACCTAGTTGTTTCAAAGGAGAGGTCCCACTTGACATTATGTAAGTCCTTGATTTCTCTCCCCTCCCAACTCTCAAAAAGAAAAAAAAAAAAAAAGAGGAAGAGAGATTATAAACATGATCTATATGCTGTCCTACTTTATTCTTTGGGTACAATAATTGTTTTATTGGGGAGTCACCTTGTTTAATTTGTATGGTAATGGAAATGATACCCTGGATTTGGTTGAAAGAATTTTGATTTTGGGAAAAAGGCACAATTTACTTCTTTCATTTAAAATATAAATCCAACTTAAAAGAAAATGATAAGCATGCTTTCCTTGAAACAATAGCCTATAAATATATACCTTGAAAAGTTTTAAGCAATATAATGGTAAATTACTTAGTATTCTATTAGAAAAGCTGAAGCAATGTTTGAACAATTACAGTGTTGGGTTCCATTTCAATGGTTTCTTTTGAGAACTAAAGCAAATTAGCTCAAGAATCACTATTTCTACACTCTCACTCTTTTGGCTTTAAGTGGCTTTTGAAGGGAGTGTCCCCAGATGAGAAACTTCTTACACTCCTGCAGAGATGACCTGCTTGAAGAACTGGCTGCCTGATTAACTATTAACTGCTCTCAATAGGATTAGATAATTAAGGACATTGATGACCATTAATTAGGAGGAGGGCACATTAATTTGTCACTGGATAGGGCCTTTACAATGATTTATAGGTTAGTGCTACTTGCAAATGTGAAGGGAAAGAGAAAAAGAGAGAGAACCATTAAGTTACCTTATCAAGTGGCCAGCTTAAAGAGGGCAGAGGGTCAAAAAAGGGCCAAAGTGGTCACTTAAGGGTGAAGTCCCAAACACCAAAGCAGTGCCAAGCCACATTGACCATCATTTGGTGATGAAGTTAAAAATATGCTAATTTATTGGTGGCAATTCTCTCTTTTTATGGTTTCAAGCAGTTAAGACAAGTGGCCTGCTTAAGAGCTTTTCATTTGAAAAGAGATTAAACAAAATGGTTTGTCAAGGCTGCTAGGCTGTTTTATGTCTTTGTTAAAAAAAAAAATTGCACTGACTATACTGATAACTATCACATCACCATCTCTCTCTGAACATTTACTTCGTTAATAAAAACATCAACTCTAATTGCTTAATAGTTCTATGTTCATTTGCTCTTTAGCAAGATTAAGTTGAAATAAATCTTTTGTACTACTACTTTCTGTCATCACTGCTTGCATAAAGGTCACAAAAAAAGTTTAAGTGTTGTAGAAAATTTACTTAAAGCCAGTAGTATAAATTATACTTTGTTTAATCCAGCACATAAAGTGAAAGGTAATTTCACTAACAGTAAAGAAAATTGCTTTTAGAATGTAGATAAGAATTCTCTTTTCTTATCCATACACAATGTGAGTAAGTATTCACATTCCACACACAAGTAGCACAGCTCATTAACATTGAATTAAATATGCCTTTGAAAGCCTTGAAAGTATACATATCATATTTATCATATAAGTTTGGAGCTTACTTTTAATAGACATTTAAAACAAAATCACTTTTGCTGTACTCTAATGATACACCATTAAAATAAAGGATAGTAAAAAATTATTGTTACATCAAAAGAACTTAATATTTAACAGGAAACATACCTTAGACATTTCATTAAAGTATAAGAAATATAAAAAAGAAGGGGGATACCATTTACCATAAGACTGTGATCTAAAACACAAAAATTCTCTTACCTCAATGGAGAATAGCTTCCTTTTTAATTTAAAAGCTAAGTCTTTGACATCTGATTCATCACAAATCAAGTTATTAAGCCGAGGAATTTGCCGAATATGAATCAAACCTTATAGAAAAGAAATTAAAAGAAAAAAAATTTAAAACGCTGTCACCAGATGCATAAATTAAAGAGTCTTACAGCAGAATCCTGTAAATTTACACGCAAGCATCCTCCCCCTTTAAAACTGGAGCTTACTACCAGGAGCAATGAAGCAAATGGTGTGATTATACTCAAGTAATCAAGCAGAATAAGATAAACAGAAATCCTTGTGCGAGGAAAACTAATTGCACTTTGGTACAGAAGTACAGATGTAAAGAGGGATCTTAATACTTGTCAAAACTACAGCCGGTTTGTGTGTGATTTTCTCTTGTATTTACAGTAAGCAAATATGGCTATCACCTTGCATGCTGCCCACGGCACCACTGAGTGATCTTTATTTTATTAAATGCACCAGTAAGCAGCCAGCAAAACAAGGCTTATGGGTTACTGATAACCAGTGAAGCACTAATAAAAAGTATTTCATTTTGTACCTTATTAATGACTTGAACAAACCATTGAAGAAAACTACATTTCAGAGCATACTCGAGGATCAAGCATTAACCCCTATGCCATCCCAAGACATCCATTTCTGTGGTATGTTAGACCTCTATGTGAATGCTATAAGCTTTGCAACAGTGCTAGGTAAACCATAAGCTTTGGGTTCTTGTCAGTAGAAACACTTGCTAATTTTTTCTGACAAGGGCATTGGATGGCTTTTATGCAGCCTAATGTAGCTTCTGACTAAACTAGGGGTCATTTCCCACAGATGAAGACATGGAAGGTTCTTCAGTGCATCTTTCTGCCTGACTCAGTTCATATTTAAAAATCACCATTCCAAGGATAGTGATGTCTAAACATGAGGGTGGCAGGGAAACAAATTCCAGATTTGAACAAATAGATAAATCTTATTTATAGAACCGCTTCTCCAGTACAAGGTTTTATGTGTGTATTTGAATGATTAGTAATGTATATATTAGTTTTAGCTTAAAAGGGTAAACCTCCAGATGCTAACCTCTAAAACAACCCCCTTGAAAGTAACTGACTAAAATATCTTACTGAATTTTTTAAACTTAAAAAATTTAAAAGATGTTACTAAGGAAATAGTTTTTTCCAAGTTAAAAATATACATAGGCAATTTAGTAAAATACATTTATTAGAAATAAGCACATCATACATTTGCATACTTCTAATATTAACCTCACATGTGCTTGTTTAGCTATTAAAACTTACAAAATGAATTATTTCATCATCAGATCCTTCTTATTAACAGAAAGTTTATTAGTCATCAGAAATACTCACTACTTTGTGGGGAATAATTTAACAATTCAGAGATGTCAGCACAAAGAATATAGCCTTTCAATGAAATGTTTCAATCAAAATAATATTTTTTGATTATAAAATACAATTTCAATAAACTCATAAGCAAATAATACTCATAACATGTAATTTATTAAAGTAACATCTCACCTGAATTACTTTAAAAGAGAAATAAATTAAAAATAAAAATCCATAGTAAAAATAGTCAAATATTAATAGATCTCTTCCTACCATAGTGAAAATTATATATTAAATGCATCATAAATATGTTTAGTCTGGGCATATGCCATATTCATATAAGTGAACAAGAGGCAAATTATATTAGCTTTTGTTCATACATTATATTTTCTAGCTTTAAAAAATGCCTGATTATTAGTTTATGCTATTTTATTATATTTTTAAAAGCTGTATGCTGATTCCTCAAAGCACTGATTAGTTATATAAAGTATCTTATAATTTTTAATGCATTTTTGGAGACTGTAGTATGTAAACCAAAAAACTGCCACTATCTCACAAAGTCAAAGTTGCAGATTTCAAATAAACTAGTGAGTCTTTATAGTAGAGGTTTCTATGGAAGTACAGTAGTTCCACAATAATAATAGCAATAATTTATATATATTTAGAATATATAAATAAATAAAAATCCATTCTTCACTACATTCTACATGGTGGATTTTAGACCCAAGATACACATAACTACTAAACTTTTACAATTCAATGGTTCTGTGTGGGAATCTTTATTAAAACAAATTCCCCAACTAATCAAATGACTAAAATATAGGGGCTGGGGGTATAGCTCAGGGTTTAAAAAAATAGGGACCAGGGGTATAACTCAGTGGTAGAGGAAGCACTTAGCATGCACAAGGCCCTGGGTTTAATCCCTAGCTCCAAAAACAAAACAAAAGTTTTAAAAAAAGTTTGATGAATTCACCTGTGCTTATACAGCCGGGAATGGTGGCACACGCCTGTAATCCCAGAGTCTTGGGAGGCTGAGGCAGGAGAATCGTGAATTCAAAGCCAGCCTCAGCAATTTAGCAAGGCCTTAAGCAACTCAGTAAGACCTGTCTCTAAATAAAATACAAAATAGGGCTGGGGATGTGGCTCAGTGGTTGAGTGTGCCTGAGTTCAATCCCTATTACCACCCCCAACCCCACCAAAAAAACAAAGTGGTAATACAGTATTATCTTCTTATACTTTACAGCTAAGCTTTGTAAAGTATAAACTGCTAAACTAAGTTGTTACAGTTATTTGCCTGGGACGAGAAGTGTTTCAGATTTTGGACTTTTAGCGTAGGAATACTTCACTTGTATCATTAGAACTAACATATTTATTTGGAACATGGCTAATTAGTATGACTGATATCAAGGCAATTTGAAGCCCCTGAAACAATGAAATGTTTAAGTGATGCTTTAGATTTTGGGTTTGGCTCCTTTCAAACAGTTTTCATAGTCTGTAGTCTTACTCTAGTTTGATGACAAGCTGCCATGGAAGATTTGCCAGAAACAGAAAACATTTAATAGTTAAATAAAATAAAATAAAATTCATGCTCCTTTAAAGTAGATATTCTGACTGGACAGGAGGATTCTTCCAGGTACCCTAGAAACATCATCCAAGACACACTTGTCTCATTACAAAGGTGTTGCTTACCATGATAATCCTTATATAAAGGGTTGGTTTCTCTCTCAGAACCAATAAAAGATTCCAGACCAACCACTGTATCTGACAAGTTTGTAACACGCGAAATAATTGCTTTATTCTGTAAAACAAAGAAACGAAACATTCATTTTATGCTTAAACATGGAACACTTATAGCGTGCCACTATGTCAACTTGATGACAAATTGTTGTGGAGACAGAATGTCAACACAGAGAAATAACTTAAAAATTAAAGCTACTTTAGGCTGAAAACTGGACGAAAATAATGCTTTTAATTGAAAATTCTGAGCCAGATAGGTATGCTATTCTAATTTGAAGAACTGAGAGTAAAATATAAACTGACAGAAAACAAATTAAATATTGTTCATTTGTCTTAAGGGCAGGGATACTTTTTTCTCATACACTGTTATTTTTCAAATTACTTCACCCAGTGTCCCTTGGAAACCCTGGCAGACAATAGGACTCAGAAACAGTAGATAGCACAGTATAAAGTATTAAGGCAAGGGTCCCACTGTCGTCTGTCAGCTGGAATTAGGTCTCAGTCCTATATAACAGCTGAGGTTCTCTGTGACATATTAGAAATATGGAAGTGTCCAACTACGAGGCTGCAACATGGCTAGCTCTGGAGTCTTCTGTTTTCTCTTTCCAGATGCTGTCATTTGGCTCTGGGGTAACAATACAGGCAAAGAAAAGATTGTAGGTGCTAGCACTTAGACCTATAGTCTACTCATTCTTTCTCAACACAACTCCTGATAAAATACTGCTAAACCATACATCTTGAGAAATGTCACATTTTGCAAGATTAAAACAATACATTAATATGTTTCTAAATATAGTATGATCAGTGGTTAAGTAGTAAAAGTCCTAAAATATCCAGAAATTCAGGCTATACAAATAAAGTCATCAAATACCCAGTAGGATTAAAAAAAACACATTATTTTGTTTAATGGAAATCTAGTATTCCTTCTAGCTCTATTGGGGTGATAGAAAATTGTGATTATGTGCTATAACACCTTAGAAAAACATTTACTGTAAAATTCTAGATCAAGAAATTGCTGTATGTAAAATTTTGTAATTTTGAAATTCCTATTTTATACATTAGTAATGTCCACCAATTAAAACTGAGCTTTCAAGAAAAGGATGGGAAATATAAAATAATCAAGAAAATTTATCAGTTTGATGCTATATCCTCTATTAGAGAAAAGGTCAAATAAAATAAAATACTCATTTTCTGAAAACTCAATTGACTACTGAGTTTACTGGTATTCCTGTTTCTTAACTCCCTTTAAAAGGACTGCATAAAGAATGCAAAATAAGAGGAGGAAGGCCAATGCTACCTGACTTGGTATGAAATACCGAGTAGTCTGTGTCACCAAACATTTTGCTAACTACACACCTAGGCAGTATTTGAAACTCCTCGATGGGAAGAAACGTGTTATATAAAGAATGTTTTGGCTCTTGAATCAATGTTCTTAAAAAGGACCATTAAAAATAATTTTTCTTAATCATCTTTAATACTTTCAATCATGTGGGCACACGAAGTGTAGAAAAACAAACATGACTTGGAAATGCTATTTTTTTCTAAGGCAATTTTTCATTCAATGGTGAGAAAATAATCCAGATTGATTCCTTACTTTCAGTTCTGTGCCACAGGGGATGGTCCTACTCCAGGAATAACAGGGGCTTCAGAGGCCATAAACATGTTCCTCTCAATATTTCTTTAGCCAAAGACCATTATATCAAACTCATCCAGGTTGGGTTTCAGCCAGTTATTCTTCACCCAAACAAAAATGTCTGCCAGACATTCCAACAGCTGGGAGACAGTTCACAATGAGTCAACTTGAAAATGATTCATTGTGCTGAGTACTGAACAATGTTGGGGTGGGGGTGGGGTGTGGCTGGGTTGGTAGTAAAGGGTGAGAACAAGTGGGAGATGAAGAAAAACCATGTGGTTTCCCCATCAAGAAGAATCTTGGATAACAACCAGCAGGATCTTATCATTTCATTTTTAGAATAAATTCAACTGGGAAGAGTTCTCCTGTTATGGACCCTCAGATGATCAAGCACTTATAAAGGCTACTGACAATATTTCTTAATCAAAAAGGTCAGATTTACTTTTATCTATACAGAAAAGACTAAATCTTTGTGTCTAAATATCTGAATCTAAAATGGTAAAAACCAATTTTTGTTAGAACTCAACTATGCAAGATTCAGTGATACAACTAGGGCCTTCTTAATTATATAAATAATAGAAATTGTAAAGTTTAATGGGATTGGTATCCATCCTAGTAGTATATAATAAGCAAGGTGCTGTGTATTTTAATGTCTAACCTGACATTTGTTTTTCTTTCTTCCATTTAAGCTTAAAATTAATAAACTATTTACAGCCTGTAATATTTATCAGCTTTGTAAGTCTTTTTAAGATAGTCTGTGGGTGATAAAAAATCAATTATACACTTTGAAGAGGAAAACTAATGAATTCCAAATATGAAAGGCATGTACAACCTAGAGCTCAAAATGTCTCAGAAACTCATTCATGTTTTATTTATTATATTTCAGGTTCATATCATAGTTATTAAATACAAACTAAATTCTATTTTAAAAGTTTTCGTATAATTTTAGGGCAAGATAAACTTTTAATCATACTATTATCATAAAATAGTATACACTTAACACTAACTTTATTGCTTTCTGCACAGTTATTTTGCAATATAGTTTATACAACGTGGCAAGCCAGATTAATTGTGAAGTTGTGCAGGTATCTGAAACACATTTATAGGATAAAAAGCAGTGGAAATTATATAAGAATGACATCTAAGTTTCTGACTCAAATAACCTTAATTTTTATGATAAATCCACTCAAACTTCTAGTTATTGATAGGAACAAAAAAGATATTTGGGTATATAAATGTAAAATTTTTGTTAAAAATGTGTTACAGATAACTTCTTTACGTCCAAGATTCATAAGGCATATGGTCTATTAACATAATCCTACCTTAAAATTATTCTTGCCAAAAGGTCTCGAAACATAATATGATACTAAATGGTCCTTTAAATAAATAAATAAAGGTAAATTTACTTCAAAGAATCTAAAACAACAACTTAAGAAAACCCTTAAAATCATAATAATATAATTCACTTTAGTAGAAATACATTGTGGGTAACATTTTGCCAAAATATAAACAGTACTGTTAAGAAAGCTTTAGCATAATGATTGGAGCGAGGTCTTGAAAATGGAACTTCTATATTCTCATTGTAACAGATTCTAAGTGTTTTTGTGTTATTAGTAAAGATGTAAAACTTCTCTTGTCTTAAGTGTATAGTTGGAAATGGAGAAGTAAAGGTATTTGTTCACTGATTAATCACATAAATCTGAACATAACTTGTCATTAACTTTGAAATTGTTATATTGCAGTTTCTAATAAAGAACATTTGCGAAGGACATTTAGAATTCACCACAATGAATAAATTAATGGTTATGGTACATGTGTGGTAAAATGACATCACCCAAGTATATACAATGATATTGCCACCCCTCCTCCTTGCCCATCTGGATATGAAAATCTAGGATGACTCAAAAATCCTTCTTATACTAGACAAATATCCCTTTGCTCCTGGGTGAAAGTTGTCAGCTCTGGATAGTAGCCAAGACATGACTAGGAGGGAAGCCAGAAGAGAAGAGAGCCAGTGTCCAGGAGTTTTAAGAGTTTGTTGGCAATCTCAAACAGCATTGTAATAAGTTACATAAAAGGCTCTTAAATTTTTCTGTTGTAGTGTAATTCCTTAATTAATTAAATTTAAAATATGCCAAATGTTGTTGCAAATAACATAGCAAATCAGATTGTTCAGACATTTCCTTTTTTTATTCCAACTTCAGTTTCACAAGAATGTTGAGATTTTATTTCCTATTTGCTCTTACGAAATGATAACATTTTTATTTAGGATACCTTATATCCATTAAGTGGGTTTTAAATTAAGTAAGATGAAGTTAATACTTCCTTTCAATTCACATTCGTAAAACTAAACTATAAATTTTGTTAAAACATGAAAATATCACTGCTGCCATATAAAACTCCTACCATTTTCTAGTAAAAATAGTTGGCATTATCAAGGAACAATGAGAATATTTCAAACCCTGAATATTTCCTTACTTTCTTGGACTTAATAATCTCAACAATTGTACCAATTTGTATACAATTTGTACCAATACAAATTATATTTCTGGGAAATATTTAAAAAGAATATTAAAAAACAACCAATATTTTAATTATTAACTTTGAGAGGAATAAATCAATTAACAGAGCATTTATACAATGCCTCAAATATGAATAAATTCTTGGGTCTCTTAATTTATACTGTTTAAGAAAGAGAACACACACAGTGTGAAAGGAAGAGCTCTCACTTGAGTATGGCACAAACATCAGATGTGGATGAAAGTACTACAAAGTTATAGCTAAACAGTTAAAGAAACATTTAAGTTACTTTATGTTTAACCCTCTTACATGATATGAGGTGTGTATGTTGGGGATCCTCACAAGCAAGTATGGTCCACTCAAGAGCTCAATTTATGACATTTCCTTGTCATGAAATCCAAAAAATAAACTTGGATCAAAAGACAAATCTCAAGTACTTAATGAGGTATTTGCTTTTCCATGCTTATTAAATTCTCTATTCTATTGAAACTAAGACTGAAATAATAAAATACTGTGTAATTTTTCAAAACTTCATCTTTCCCAGAGTTGTTGCCTTACTTCTGTGAATTAGATTTTTAGTTTTTAAAAAATATGATAGTGGCAAAATAATTCTGTTCATTATTATTTTGAGTTTAATAAAGAATACAATTTTATCAGATAAAATTAATGCATATTTGTAATAAATTAATGAGATTATTAGATTAAAACTTTCTAGATTTAATACTGAAATTTATTCAAACTCACAGATAATTTTAGATTATGGACAAACTTTTGTAAATTAAAAAATTCTAAATACAACTCTATCATGGTAACATCACATAATGATATTTATTCAGGGAAATCATAAAACAAACATTTTGTTTTTTTTCTCCCCTAAAACTTAAAACATATCCATGAAAAAGTTAAAGGCAAATATACTTAACTGAGTATGTCATATTTTACTAGAAATAATAAGCAATGAAACCACATCTTTTTGTGTTTTCTTTCTGATTAAATACTTGGTAATCTAAATTTTGGTCTGAAAATGTTGGTTCTTTACAACTGGGGATTTTTTAAGAACACATGCCTTTATTTTCAGAAACATTATTTACATTTACATTGGCCTCAAATGTCACATACTTTGCAGAGTATCTACTTATATCAATTTGGTTCTTTTTTCAGTGGGTTATTTCATAAAACATTTAAAAACTTTATATATCCTGAAAACAGAAGTGGGATGAGCAAAATATTATAATGAATAAGCTAGATGAAATAATGGTATAATATTCAAAATCTATTTTAGGCATTTTTACAAATTTACATAATTAAGTTCATATCATAGAAACCATTCACAGAGAAATTTGTATTTTATCCTTAAAAATATTTTATGGGTAATTTCTAAATCAGAGATGTTATCTTAATACTTTATACTTAATATTCATAAGATGAAATTCAGATGTCCAAGGCTCATACCCTGTCTGGAAAAAAAAATGCTAATATCTAACTATCAAACAGGGCATCCAGCTGATGTTTGTGATACAGTGGCAGGTTAAAGATACTAAAGTTTAAAATCAGCTTAGAATAATCCCACATTGAGTATAAAATGATAGCCTGTCATCAGGAACAGGCAGACAGAGCCAGGTCCAGATGGGAGACTGGCTGGGAAAAAGGCTGAGGCAGGTGGGAAAATGATGGGAACCTGACGGAAGACAGGACTACTCCCTCTGCTGGCAATGTCCTCACCTGCTTGAATTTTTAACTAATGACTAGCTTTTCTTTAATTATTTAAGATATAACCAATAAATTATGTAAGGTGTCCCTCTTTAACTCTGTTCTTCTACACTTGCACATTTTCAAATCCATGGTATCGTATTTTAACCATACTCATTTGTCAGATATATAAAGATCCAATGTTTCACCAGGAGGTCCAATTATTTATCTTGTAATTTAATTACATCATAAGCATAAGCAAATGTAGCATTACTTTTACAATATAAAGCCTTTTAAAATTAAGGATACCTTTGAATTATGCTTTGTTTACACACACACATAAACACATATGCATGTATACATATGTATTTACTTTCTTAAAGAAAAAAATTCTTGGGTTACAAACTTCCTAATCTCTTTCTCAGGCTTCACATAATACCCCATAATGAAATAATATAGAAATGAACCATATAAATCAACTATACAGGGAACAAGGAAACAGCATGTCACAGCAAAACAGCATAGATGTACAGCGCCAAACCTATCTGATAATCTAATGATCTGAGTTTACAGATATTATGTACTAATATGTAAGGAATTAAGAACTAATGTTTACACAAAAAATTGTTAAATTTTACAGAAAAATTATTCGATATTTGATTTTCAATGTAAGTTAATAGCTGCAGCAAAAACATTTAGTAAAAATCTGTTCTAAGATTTTGGCCTACAACCAGAAGCTCCCAGAACAGGAGGGATCAGCTTTTTCACCCACTGTTCTCATCTGAATCCTGGCTTAAAAGCTATTCCAGCTCCCAGCTTTCCAGAAGGCTCCATCCCAGGAATCCTTGCCTGCCATTTGGTTTGCTGATTTTAATCTCTCAGGACTTTCTTACAGTGGCTCTACTATGCTGAACTGGCACTTGCTTCTAGAAGTGAGTTATTATTAAACCTGTAGGTCAATTGTGGCACTAACAACTCTTTGGAAGCTTTCAGCCACAGTGTACAATTTGCTAGTCTAATTAAATATTAATTCTAAGTGTTACATTTTGTGGCTAAGAGCTTTTATTTTCCATCATCAGCCTGGAAAAGAAAGAGGTTACAAGGCTAATTTAATCTCTCCCCTTGTCCTCCCAACATTAAAGATTAACTACATAGGGTGCAAAAACATTATTAAAGAAGGTAGAACTCTTTATATAGTAATAATAATGTAATTAATAGCAAAGGGCTAAACATAACATTAGGACATAATATTTGACCCAGTACTTAAACAGCTTTAAATTATAATTAGTTACAAGCACATTTTGTCTCTACATTAAGAAAAATATCATTCTTTTTCAAAGACTTAAGGCTTTCTTTACGAGAAGGTATGAATCCAAGCATCTAAATACAAATAATTCTAACCTCGCATTTTGCCACAAATATTTTTCAGATAACTAAGATCAAAGATAAAAGGCTTAGTAATTTTATTGTAAAACAAATGCAAAATTAAATAAAGTTGTAGATTTTTTTACTGTACACAAAAAGTGATGCAGAAGATAGCTTATAATAAAAAATAATGTAAAAAATCATTCCTCCATTTTTGTTCTACCATGTTCAAGTGGAATAGAATATGTAGGTCCCTCCCTACTTCTGCTCTCAGAACAGTTGTGTCCATGCCTGGTCACTGGGCATTATAAAGACTATGCAGTCCAGCAGCCAAAGATTCCATATGCCCAAACAGATGACTCAATCTCTGTGATGAGACACTTACAGTTTATATTATTGATACATTTGAAAAGTTTGGCCCTAAATAGCCATTTAGCTAATAACTACTAGCACAATAGGAACTGCATATGAACCAAATATGAACTATAACATCAAAAAGTTATTTTAGGGAAAACAAAAACCATTTAAAACCAAAATTATTATTGTTTAATAATAAGGTTACTGAATATGCTTTGGTTAGACTAAGTTTCTAAATGGTATTTTTCCTTTTAAAGATGCACATGAATCTTATTGGCAATATAAAATATATTCTGATTTTATTTAATATGCATATTTACACTAAGATAAAATTATACATATACTGCTAGTGATGTTCTGTGTAGACAGATAATTACAGATAAAGTTTATTTTTGCAAAAAGTTTCAATAATTCTTGACCAAGAAAGTAAATTAAGTATACAGTATATGCATAATGCATACAAGCTACAATTTGATATTAAAAATTAACCAGATGCCAGTATGTGCTGTCTGATACAGAAGAAAAGAATCTAGAGTTATAAGAATTTATAATTCCCAAGCTTATAATGGAAGGGTTGAAACACAGTTCTACTATTATCTATTTTAAAGAAAAACACTGTTTGAAACTTACTGGACTTCTATAAAGATCCTGGAATTTAAAATGTTATAAAATTAAAGTTGGCTTAACATGATTCAATTTTCAAAAATTACTTATTTGTATATTTTAAACGTCAAGTTCCTTTAATCAAATTCATGGTAGTTAAGAAGATCTAGAAAAATTAAAGGCAGATTCTTAGCTGAGAATAAGATTAAGGAAGAAATTTATGAAAAAATGATACCTAGAAGATTTGGTTTTATCTTTAATAACTGACAGCATTGATTAACTGATTGAATCTATGATTTTCATTCTTAGTCTCCTTAATAAAGTATATTACAAACATGAAAAATGGATTAAGATATGTCAGGAAGTAAGGTTATGCATTTCTATAATGATGATGCTCTCACATTAACAATTATTTTAAAATATTTTCCAAAATTTTGTAGCTTTTCAGTGTCTGTTGTTCAGTCACCAAACAATTATTTTTAGTTCTTGTTTTAAGAATAAGGATTTCACACTGGGAAAAATCCACAAGGTCTTTGGAGTTAACATTTTATCATCCCATATTAGCGGTTAGTTCTAAAGCCATCCATTGCTTGACTCTGAATTTAGCTGATATGACCCTCAGCATGAATACAAAAGTTTATGGGTGTGAAAAGGTTTGTTCTAAATGTCTTTACTTAGGAACATACTGTATCATTTACTCCAGTGGATCCAAAGCTCTAATATTTTAATATTATAGCAGGTTATCTGGAAAAGCTATCAATTAAAATAACAATTTAATCTTATTCAAGTTTCAAGAGATCTATAACAAGACCTTTTTTTCTTGTTTTTCATCTGAAAATAAATTTTCTTTGGTATAAACTAATGCTGGTAATAGTATTCTTCAATCAATCAGTTGAGGAAAAAAATCTATAGATTAAATTATTATAAAAAAGTAGATATATGAGAAAATCTGAACAAGGTTATTAACAGATCAAGTTCCCATGATGAAAAAATATGCTGTAGTCTTGTTTCAAGTATGAAATTGGTTCTGGATAAAAGAAAGTTTAATTTACCAACTAATGTTCTCTAAGCAAATACATTAAATGCTTGCAATACTTAGAATTGCTCATGAATGAAAAAATCTTTCAGATTTTATCTTAACATCAAAAAAGATTTCATTCCTTCATTATTACAGTTAAGGAAAAAAATTTTAGGTTGTCATTTATATTTAAAAATTCTTTATAAGTATAGCTAGTGAAGGCTTGAATAAAAATTAGCAATAATAAAAAGTAAATTTTCTTTTGAAAGGAAAGATGTGAGAACAGCCTTCCCTATTTTAATTACAATTCTAAATCTTTCAATATTTATTTCCTGATGGTTTCAGGTAAAATATTGATCAATAAAAATATAAATGAAGAAAATTTTGCCACAGATAGTGCAAAAAAATAATACATCAGGGAAAATTTATTTTCTTTTCATCTTGCTAACAAAATAAGACACAAAACTAAGTTTTTATTTTTCAAAAGAATAAATGTTATTGGTCAACATTTTTCTAAAGCACACAACTGTCAGGCAATTGCAAATAAAACTAATTTGAAAGGCACAAAATGTTTGCATAATTTGGAGGTGAATGACAAATTTCACTAGTAATGAGCCAGCTCCCATTTATAGACCAGAAAGAAACCAGGTTCAGATATTGCTAGGTAGGAAAATTAGTGTCCTTTTGTAACTACTTTAAAGTTACCACTTTTCAAAACCAAACCAAACCAAACCTCCTTTAAAAGTTTCAAACAAGGAAGATATTTCTAATAGTAAATGGGGAAAAAAGCAGTAGAATTGTTCAATGCTGCTGAAATATGACAACCTTTAATACAAAAATTTATGCTTTAAGTTTGTAAAAGTTGAAATAATGTAATTAATACGTAGGAAGTGTTTGAAGAGAGGGTTTTGGTTATTTTTCTTAGATACACCTTTCCTTTTTTAATTTTTTCAATCCATGACAACCTTCACTCGACAACAGAGTTTGAACAGTTGAGTTGTGAGAATGTGAGCAGCTGCTGTTATTATAACTAAAGGTCTGTCTATGGCTTGAGTCTGAGAGACCACATGTTCGGCTGTCCTCTCATCTTGCCATCCTCACCAATTAACTATTAACATGGAGGGCTGTACACATGCTCTTGGGGGCTCTTTAACAGGCTTCTTGGCGAGTGGCACAACTACACAGCAGGGATCTGGGAACTGAGTAATGCTGGAATATAGGGATGCCACCCGTAGTTCTGCTCCTTCTAATGACACTTTACTCACAGTTCAGCATGTAACAAAGTCTGTATTTAACTTAGCCATTTTCACATTTATTTTAGTGCAATGTCTTTGGGCAGACACTAAAACTATATTCTAGTAAGAGATGATATGAGTAATAATATTACTTCACAGGGAAAATTATTCAAGATTATATACATGTTTTAAGTCATTCATAGTATATTTACCAAATAATTTTAGTGTTTTCTTAACAAATGTTTGGAATTCATTTTTATACCTTTACTTCAAAGTATGCTTGTCATTTTCCCCTGTGTTATTATGGAAAAATTCTTTAACTCAAAGGAAATAAAAATTTCAAGCTCAGTTGTGAGGCCAAACAAAACACTTCAAATACAAAGTTAAAAATTGTGCTTGTTCATTCTACTTGCAAGTCTTATTGTAACAAAAAGTTAAAACCAGTTTTGAGTCTATTGTCATTATTTTCCCTATTTTAACTTTCCCCCCCCCTTTGCAATTTCCCTAACTATGTGTTCCTTCCCTACAATGAAATAAACATGGGAAGCATGCCAAAAGTACAATAAAGGGTAACTAATCATTACTGTACAAGTCTGACAGAATGCTAATAACTAAAGTAAGAACACTGATTGGTTGGTTTAGCACTCTAAGAGATAAAGATACTTTATGTACTTTTAATCTAGTGTTACTTTATGTATAGATGCTTAATTATAGGACAAAATTTCCAAGGATATCAAACTGCATTTCTAATTTCTTCCAGAAATTACTATTGACATCCAAGTCCAAGCATCCAAATACCTACATATACTATTTTCTATTCTTTTATATTGCTAAAAAAGCTCCATGGGAGTAGGGACTTTGTCTGGTTCAATATGTATTCCCATGAGTGCCTAGAACAGTGCCTACTATCTTTGTTGAATGAATGACTAAGGTAAATTACCTTTAGTCATTTAATCACCATTGAAACTTCAATTTAGTCTCTAGAGATAGCACTGGTAATAGTGGAAAGGAAATTACATATGGTATTAAAAGAGTTTTGTTACAACATGGCAATCATACTAATATCTGGATAGATATCTAACTTTCTATATGCCTCTGAGTCTGTCTCAGACCTAATCTATGAGAAAAAGCTGCCAGTGCTTCTCATAAAGATAATTAGGAAACTGAAGATTTCTATTTTTTTTTTTTTTGATGTTGGGGATTGAACCCATGGCTTTGTGAATGCTGATCACATGTTCTACTACTGAGCTATGCCCCCAGTCCCTTTGTTACACTGATAGATTTTACATCTTATCATTGTAGACTGATCTCTGTTCAAATTCTCAGTTTTGGAAGTCTGTTTAAGTAATATATAGTGAAGATAACAAGTGCTAACATAAACTGAATGCCTACTATGTGCCAGTAGTGTCCCAGTACCTGATATTGCTAATCTTTTGAATTATATTTTGCCTCAGTGTTACAGAAGAAGTTGAGGCTGCTAAAGTTAATACTTGACCTAAGATCAAATAACTTATAAAGTCTCTTTTCCTCCAAAAGTACTGGCTCTTTCTATCAATGAATACTACTTTATGCCTCATGTTTTTCTTTATTTTAGTACCTCTATTGAATAAGCAACACAGCATGATAGTTAAAAGTGCAGTAATTAGGGGCAGGAAGGAAATGTTTAGGTCTAGACTCTGCCCTTTTCTAGCTGTGTGAGCCTGGGAAAAGATAATGAGAATATAGGATTAACATAAGGATTAAAATAGTTAATATTTGATAAGAATTTAGGACTGTATCTGGTCCACAGTAATCACTATGGACGTTTTTATTATGTAAACTAACACTACCCTGTGAGTTTGATGTCTTTGACTAGATTTCTAAGCATACTGCTTGCAGTACTTACTCTTTTCTTAGCCTGCTTTCCTTGCTAGTCTTTAAAAGTTATAAAAAGCTTTATCCCCTACTTATGACTGATTTTCTCCTAAATATTTAGATATAAAAACAAATACATGGTGAGAGACATCATGTTTAAAGGGCAAGAGATTGATCAATTGATCATGATACTAGGGACTGAATGCAGGTCTTCATGCATGCTAGGCAAGCACTCTACCACTCAGCTACATTACAGCCCATTTTTAAGTTTTTATTTTGAGACAGTATCTCACTATGCTTCCCAGAAGCCCTTGAGTTTGGGATCCTTCTCCCTCAGTCTCCCGATTAGCTGGGATAATAGGTGTCTGCCACCACTACCAGCTATCAAGTGATATTAGGTCCAGGAGACTATATGATAGCTTTGCAAAATCATGTAGGGAAAAAAGAATGAAAAATGTGAAAATATTAGAAGGCTACACAGGTTATTTTTTGTTTGTTTGTTTGTTTAAAGGCACTTTCTATTTTGGTCAACCTGTGTAACTATAAACTCATCACCAAAGTCTGACCTTACTTAGGTTTTTGTTATTTCTATATCAAAGTAGTCTCTTTATTGGTATGTTAAAAGGCAAAAATTAAAAAAAAATTCTTATAGCTACACAAGGGTTTAAATGTAGCTGTAAAATATCAAAATTATTTATTTTTTTATATTTAGATATTCAGTTCATCTTATTTAATCATTATTTGATCAGTGATGTAGATGGGCTAACTTGACACCACTTTGATAGTATCACTGTTTTGCCCTTAAGCAAAGGCAAAGAAATCATTGTTATAGACATTTCCAATTGGACAGGAACCTCTTCTCTAAGTAATAATCAACAAAAAAATAGCTTTTTAAAAGTGTTTGCTCTTCCTTTCCTCACTCTCTCCCAGGAGTTTCTTTGTAATAAGTTTGAAAAGTTACATATGAACATATATTCATTTCATGATAATTTTTCTTTGCTATTATGTAAAAGGAAACATATACTCATTTTTTGTCTTCCCTTGGAATGGAATGAATTTTCAGTTTAATCTTTCACATAATCTAATTTGCCAAAAATTTTACAATGATAGTATTCTCTTTAAAAATGCTGAATAATAGCAATGTAGAACAATGACTTTTTTTCCTAAAGGAATGCAACTATTATCAAAGGTAGTTAATAATTCAAGACAATAGGATGTCGTGTGACAGATGGGAAAGAAATCTAAGTTTTAGAATTAAGCAGATTTGAGTTTGAATACCATCTTCCAATGTGTAACAGACATGTGATACTGGAAATCAAATAACTTTAGTTTAATTTTCTTTATAGTTGACACCACAGCTGTCTCTGAGGGTTGTTGTAATTATTTGAGATGCTATGTGATCTAATTGTGAAGACAGTGGGTGTGTAGTCAAGGAAAGACTTACTAGGTGACCTTGGGAGAACAGAGGTAAAAAATACCAATAGTGTACACAGAACATAGGTTGTGGTAAAGATTCAAGGACATAATGCTTGTGAAGGGCTTCGCCTGTGTACTCATAGTTACAGTAAACACAGTTGCTAGTAGTAGGAATATAGCAGTATTTTCACCAGTATCTGATAAATCTGTTTCAGGTTTAATTCATTATCAAAATCAAGAAGCTAACAAGCTTGTCTAACCAAACTATTAGTAAAGTATTAACTTTATAATAACAATGAACATAATGAAAGTAAAGGCACAATGTCTAATCGAATTAGAAAAAAGAATTTCCCTTTGTGAGATATATATATATAATTTTAAGATCATAGTAACAATGTAGGCATGTAGGTCCAGGAGCATTCTGTACAAAGCCCGTAAAGGAAAACACTGAGTTAATTATCCTCTCATGACTATTAAAAATAAATTCTACTGACCAAGGAGTCAAAATTAACTCTTTATGCCAAAATTTTCAGTCATAGTATTGAAATGTTCTATATATAATTAATGCAACTAAATTTTTTAAAAATAAATTTGTCATATGTAGTTAGGGCCTGGGTATGTTAGAACAAAGATGCTAAAATCACATAAGTAGTTTCAACAATTAGGTGTTAGAAATAATGAATGTTCACTTAATTCACACTTTTTGAACATATAGGAAAAATTTAGGTACTGTGCTAAGAGCTTCACATTTAATGTTATATGATTATCAGAAAGTCATATGAAGAAAAGTATAAACATCTGACTCTGCCTTAACAAAAACTACAATGTAGTAGAAATTCGAGATTATATAAAATCACATATTTTAGGCAGGCAGAAGTTTAGTAAATAGTACTACTAATAAAAAGAGAATGGTACATGTGAAGTATGTTAACATATAATTAGAATGCTAACTAAGGAAACCAAAAACTGTTTGAGAACATGAACAAAAACTGTGTACAAAATTCAAACAGGAATACATTGATCCATTAGTATAAGATCAAACTATAAAATATTCAGAAGAAAACATAAAAAAAGATCTTGGAGAGGACAAAGATTGATAAGATTGAATGAGTGAGGGAGAGAAACCATTAACCATTTAAAAAATTGGTAAGTTAAATCTCATTAAGACTTTAAACTTTTACCATAGCCTAGAATAAAATTTTTGCAAACTGTAGCTAAAATATATCAGGAATTGTACAACTTGATAATGAAGCAATTACCCAACTAAAAATGGACAAAAGACTTGACAAAAAAAGCTATTCAATATTATTTATGGCTAAGAAGGACATAAAAAGATGACCAACATTATCCTTAGTCAAGGAAATGGAAATTAAAACCACAACGTCATACTATTTCTCCACTAGTTAGGGAAGATACTTTTAAAAGTCTTACCTGGATAAGATGTGTTGGCATTGTGATGATACAGGCTGACAGAGAGGTTCTTAGAAGACCACGGAGAACATAGAGGAACTTGGTAAGGCTATGACTGTGGTTACAGTTTTCCGTACAGCAAATATCATCTCCCCATAAAGGTGAACCAAGATTCTGAATTCCTATTCTTAAAATGTTTTTCTGTTTTTTCTAAAAGAAAGTGGGATGGAGGTGAACACACAAAGTTTTGTTGATAGGATACTTCTTTGATTAGCCAGTTATTATTTTTATTTTTAACACCAGGAACACAATGTCAACAAATGTAAAAATTTAAGCTGTATTAGTAATAAAGTAACATAAAAGAAATCTTTTAGATTATGAGTGTATATATATATATACACATACATATATGTATATATACATATATATATATATTTAAAAAAAAAAAAACTAAACCAGGCATGATGGTGTAAATGTAGTTCTAGCTACTCAGGAGGCTGAGGCATGGGCATTGCTTACCTCCAAGATTTTGAGAACAGTCTGGCAACATAGCAAGACCCTGTCTCTAAATAAGTAAACAAACAATAGAATTGATTTTATCCATTTTTGGAAAATTTAAAAAGTATGACAAACCTTAAGCTTTAAATTGTGTCTAAATTTTATCAGTGATTATGCTAAGAATTTTATTGGAGGCAGTTAATATGTAAGAGATCACAGGTAATAACAGAGAAATCTAAAATTGAATGCTTGCAAACTTGTTTCTAGTATTTAGAAAATTCTATAAATATTTCAATAAATTATAAATTGCTCAATATTTCTCATTTACCTACTGCCTAATCTTTTTTTCTGAAAAATGTTTAAGATGTTAAAACGTATAACACTTTGGTTTTACATTTTACACTGGTCTCTAGGTTTTCCTTCTGAGACTGTTTATATAGTAATAAAATTCAACATTTTTCATAAAGTTTAAAAGGTGAACATTTAGAATTTGAGTCTATTGACATTAATGTCACAATAATAGTGACTGATATTTCTTGGGGAAAGAATATTTAAAAATCATTAAAGAAAATCCAGGATGATTGTCAGTGTTTGCCAGTAAATGTTTTTATAATAAATTTTACTGTTTGGGTTATTCTAACTGAACGAATGTTTTGTAAATGCTTTCCCTAGAAATCTAACAAAATTTCTGGGCAAAAGAAAGAGGTGTTAACAAAACTGGGCACATGGAAATATTTGGAAAATCATTATTGTAATTCTAATTAGAAAAATAGTATGTTCTTTCTTAAATCCATGACTTGGGATACGTGCCACTTTAAATATCATTTTGATGAAACAGGATCCTAAAATATATCACAAGTTGTTGTTATAAAATACCACTAATAAAAATTTTTTGACCAATTAGTTATTGTCCAACATATCTATTTCTGATATTATTGATGCAAATTGAATTTGTATGCTCTTTTTTCAAGTAGAATTTATTGACAAGGAAAAGTAAGGAAAATGAAACACAAAAAGGTTAAGAAGAAAATCCAAGGGAACAGTAGTTAGGTAAAACTGAGATTGTATGGTCTGGACTATGTAACAAAGTAGATTCTGGTCAACACAGACAATTCTCTCTCAGTATCCATGGGTGACTGGTTCCAGGACCCCTTGGATACTAAAATCTGTGGATGTTCAAATCCATATATATAATCTATAATCTGTAGATGTTCAAATCCTATATATAAAATGATGCAGTATTTGCTTAACTTATGTACATATATCCTCTTGAATACTTGAAATCATCTCTAGGTTAATTATAATATCTAATACAATGTAAAGACTAAGTAAACAGTGGTTATGCTGTATTATTTGGGATCAAGGACAAAAATAAGTCTATACATATTCATTATAAATAAATTTTTTCATATATTTTTAATTTACAGTTGGTTGTATCTGAAGATATGTAACACAGGGACAACAGTATATTCTTTAAGATTTACTTTTCTCATATTCACAATTCAAAAGATAGACTAAAACATTGTCCTATGATTTCATAAAATACTTCAAACACATGAAAGAATACAGTTGCCTGGACAGATTGTAACAATGAGATTTTAGAAAAAGGAATTTCCTAAGAGTTTCAGGGAAAAAACTGCATGATGCCAAGGACCTGAATGGAGTTGATGCTATCAAGGCAGTTTGTCTAATTTTCTTTTTTGGATTGTGTTAAAGTAATGATAGAGAACCATTTAAGACATCCTATGTTATGATCTTGGTGGTCCCTAAAAATTGTTCTCTCTTTATTCTGTACTACTTAAATAAAATAAAGTGAAAAGATGTACAAGGGCATATGTTAGAAATGTAAATGCATTTCTGGTAAATCTGTGTGAAATATCTGTGAAATACGACAGGGCATTCCTTTTTCTTTTTCTTTTCTTTTTTACTTAGAATGTCAAAATTTAAGTACAATAGCAAAAATTTAAGGCTGATTTTGTTATCTCTAAGCATATCTAATGATAACAAGCTTAACTTAGAGTAATAGGAAGAGCAATCTATAAAAAGAGAGCAAGAAACTTACCACTTGCCCCCCCAAAGAAATCCAGATATTAGAATGAAATATGAAGATAAAGGAGAGCAGCATGATATTGTTCCCCCTGCCAATGTTTCAGAAACTAAAGACTGGTGATACTTTAATCTATGGTCATCATTACCTATTACTGTTGTCTCAAAAAGTACTTGTTATAACTTTGTAACAAAAATGCTGTTGGGAATGGAATCAGAAGAACTACAGAAGTTTAGTGACTTTGACAGATACGCTGACATATGCATATAGAAAGAATGAAAATATTAAGTCAAAGAAAGAATGAGTGATAAGATATTTAAGTCAGTAGATATATAGTACATCAGAACACAACTGAGCATAATATTTCAATATAAGGAATACGGTTTTATTTTTAAAAGCTTGATGGTAATTGCAAAAGAAAGGCCAAACTACAAATCTCCTGTGTCATTTGGACATACTCCTTTGTTGTGCCATGTAATAATGGCTATAATGTGTGGCATGATTAGATTTAAAATAAGGAAACTTTGCTAATCACTGTACCATAATTAAATTTATTGCTAGGGGAATATCTAATATATTATAACAATAAATAATATTGAATGTAATATTGTAAGCAAAATCAATGTTCAAATTTCATTTCATTATATTTCTTAGATACTTGAAAATCACAACTTAAGTGAAATTATAACAGCAATTTGTGTCTCCACTGCTAACACCTTTACAGATGTGCTCTACTACTTAGCTTACTACCAAGGTTAATTATGAGGTAGATTATAACAATTCTCTGTCTCAGAGTATATTTCTGTCTGTTGTCTCCAAATAGTTCAGTATATTTGAAAATGTAGTGACAGAAAATAATATTTAAATTTCCCTCTAAAAAATGTCAGAACATGATTTTGGCTCAGAAATAATATTTTTTTGAAGTAGTGTTGGATAGATGAATTCATGTCTTTTGGAATTCATCTAAAGTTTGTAAAACAGATATATAAACTAGGTAATTTAACAGTGTAAACTATAATAATATAGAAATTTATTAACTATATTTTAGTTCTAATAAAATTGGCAGTGCATTTTTATAACAAACTATTGGTATATGTTAATTTAAAATTTTTAAGCATTCTTGGTATTCACTATAGAAATGTCCAACTTAAACCTCTTCAATCTTTATGAAAGTCAATAGTTTATAGAACCTATGGTTCAGAGAACCAAGTGAGCTCCAGTTTATTGTCTAACAATTTCATAAAAATTTATTGTTTCTTGAAAATGGAATTTTTTGTGCCCAAATAAACGATTAAGAAAACAAAAATTTCATTCCATTCCAAGACTAGCTTGTTCATTAAGGAATCTTAGGAAGTACCTGCATGTGTATGTGCACATGTAATGTGTGTACATATTCCTTTTGCAATTTATTGTCTTTACTTTTTTACATTCTAGAAAATTTCTTGCTCTCTGATGTGTCATCATCCTGCAAGAGCAGCAGCTCTACACAATGTACCACAGGAACTGTTATGACATGCCTGTTTCCATAGTTACCACAGCAAGTGGGGAGAGGTGTCTGTCAGGGACCAATTTACCTCTCCAGATGAGCACTGGCACCAAAGGTTAGACATGGTACCCATAAATCTTAGCAAGGACCAAAAGTGGAGCAACAAAGAGCAAAATAAAATCATATTAAATAGTAAAGACTATCACAAAAACTGACACATGTGAAAAAGCATCTATAAATAAATACCTGTGTTTCACCAAATATACATAAAAATTTTTAGCTTACGATTACATTAGTGATAAAAAAAATTTAAAATTATTATTATTATTTTTGTCACAGAGAAATTGTTAAATACAGTCATAAAGTTTTACAAGGTATTTTAAAATCTATGAATTAATAGCCAATGCAGCTAAGCAGGCCAATATTCTCAAATATACTCTGAGACAGAGAATTGTTATAATCTACCTCATAATTAACCTTGGTAGTAAAATAAGATTTTTGGCTTTTCTGTTTTCTTCAATACAATAATGGTGCTTTAGAAATACTTTTGCTAAAATAATATAAATGTAACACAAATCTTTTAGTTGCAAATGCAATTAAAATCACTGAGGAGAAATTCTGAAAGGCATGATATCTTGAAATAAAATTTTCCTCATTCTGTTTAACTAACTGGAACATCTTTATTAGTGGAAATTTGGAGGATGTTTTTAAAATTAGAGCTACAAAGAATAGTTAAGCTATAAAATATTTTAATATAGCAAGTAAAAATGTATCTTTTATTCAATGAGACAACTCAGAGCTCAATGTAAGAAAAAATAAAATTTTGAGATAATTCTTACATATAAGGTAATTAAAAATTAGGCCTGAATGACAGAAACATGAAAAATTTAGATAGAAAAGTACAAATCTTGTAGATTTTAAATTAATTTTCAAAATGTAGCTACTTATTAACCTCAGAAGCTATAAACAGATATTTAAAAATAATTATTGTTGACAATACATGTGTACAGTTTATGTGCATCCACTGAAAATTTAGCTAGAACTCTACATATACATTAACAGTCAAACTAAGGCTGTCTGCTTATTTACATTCTCTGTGCTTGAAAACAGCTTGTTTGCTGTTGATTTTTTTCTAAGACATTCTAGGTCCAACCCTGAAGAATTTGAAAACAACATTATGTACATGAATATAAAAGGCTTTGAAAGTACTCAATACCTGGGGATTTGATCCATCAAATCCTTCCTCATAAATGATGTTCTGAATGAACTGAAGCAGCTTTGTGTAGCCATGAGTCAGAGAACTGTTGGTAAGAAGAGGCTTAAATACATAAATTGGCTTTTTAATAGGAACTAAAAAAATCAACACTAAAACATTCAGTAAATAATTAATATATTTATATTCATTAGATAACTTAAAAATAAATAAAATGTGTCAAATTAATATTAAATAATCCTAAAATATAAATCAATACATAAAGGGAATGAGTTACAATGCTCTAATATTAACTTGTTCAGTGTTTTTGACATCATGGGAAGATAAAAATCTGTGGAGCCTGAGATGACTTAATTATGTCAGGCTTAGTTACCTCTAAGAAAATTAATGATTTAATGAAGCAACCTAAAAGATGAAGCCACTATAGCTTTTCAGGAGTAATCATACATAATTAACACATAGATAATGAACTGCTACGCCAAGTACACCTGAATCAATGTCCTGATCACCTGAGCTCATCTTCCATCAAAGTTTTAATTTTTGTAGAATAAACTGCTGAAATAATAGTGATTTAAAAGCTTGATATTTTAAGACCAATGAAGACCAGTGAGTATAATTTCTACTAAATTTGTTTGTCAACTTTCTTTGCTAAAAGACAAAAATGTGTAAATTTAAGAAGATAAATTATTTCCCCATGAGTACTAGCATTAATATTACCATTTAAAAATATTTTACAAATAATATAAAATATCTCAAAGAAAATTTAGTAAGCGTGAAGAAAATCTGCTTTATGTTAACTGAAGATAAGATTCTGCCTAATGGACTATGTACGTGTTTTGGCTAAACACTAAATGTCCTGACAATGAGATTGTGCCTGGAACATAGCTATTCATAGACTCTGGTATGTCTAGTACTATAAAAACTGTGCATGACCTTAAAAAAAAAAACCCCAAAATTGTTTGCTTCACTGCAATCCTAAGTACATTAATCACATGGGCAGAAAAAAATGCCCTAAAGAAAGAATGAAATATAATTTGAAATATGCATTCAACAGTAAAGAATATTAAAAGTTAGGAAATATAACAGACTGCTTAGTGGGCAAAGTCAGTGGTAGGTGGCTCAGCAGAAATATCCTATATCTCTGTAAATAAGTTATTGACCAGCCACAGCTAACTTAAAAGTATCTATCTTAAGAAACAAAAAAGAAAAACAAGAGAATAGAACGCTCTTCTGTGCAAAACAAATATGGCTTCAGATAATGAAGAATTTTATATTATAGTTATTTCTCCATGTTCAGTGAAAATACAGGAGATTACATGGACACATTTTTCCACTTTCATGAGTAAGGAAATATTTTTATATACAATATTCTGCAAGGGCAATTTTTTGACTAGTTCATATCTTAACACACATTAGTCCTGGCTAGTTCAAGTTTTAGAATACAATGCTACTGTTTCAATTCGGTATATTCAATTGCTATCTGGGTCAATTAACTTTGCACAGAGGGTAAAATCTGCCCAAGGTCCCAGATTGTGAAATGAATTGCAGCCAACCATTTGATGAATGTCACTATGGGTTAAAGGAGGCGCATACACCCAGTGTCTCCTGATCCACCAATAATACATCTGTCCAAGACCATTATTATTTCATATGATAATAATGATAATATGAGATCCTGCAATATTTGTCTTTCTGTGCTTGACTTATTTCATTTAAATAAGGTCTTCCAGTTTCGTTCATGTTGTTGCAAATGATAGAATTTCCTTCTTTCCAAAGGTTAAATAGTATTCCATTGTGTGTTTTGTGTGCATGTACACACTACATTTTCTTTATTCATCTGTTGAACACTTAGGTTGATTTCATATTGTGGCTATTATGAACAATGCAGCAATGAACATGGGAGTACACGTATCCCTTCAACCTACTCATTTCATTTCTTTTAGATATAAGCTAAGAAGTGGGATTGTTAGATACATAGTTCTATTCTTAAATTTTTAGGAACCTCATACTGGTTTCTGTAGCAGTTGTATTAACTTATCTTCCCACCAACAGCTTACAAGGATTCCTTTTTCTTCACATTCTAGCTAATACTTACCTTCTATCTTTTTCAAAATAGCCATTCTAACAGGTGTAAAGTGACACCTCACTGTGATTTTAATTTGCATCTTTCTGGTGACTAATGATGTATAACATTTTTTTCATAAACTTATTGTCAATTTGTATGTCTTCTTTTGAGAAATGTCTATTTTGTTCATTTGCTCATTTATAAACCAGCTTGTTTCCTTGCTATTGAGTTGTTTGAGTTCCTAATGTATTTTGGGTTTTAACCTCTTATCAGACATATTTTCTCCCATCCCTACAACTGTCTCTTCACTCTGCTGATGGTTTCATTTACTGAGGAGAATAGGGAGGTTCTTTCATTTGAGAACGAAAATGAAAACAAATACATCCTAATTGCTTTCCTTATTTAGCATTGACACAAAACAACCAAATTGCCAACAATTCTTTGAACTTATAAATAATAAATCTATGCAACTAATCAGATTTCTAGGAAAATAAATTCTTTGATAAAATAAAAGGGAAGTTATACTCCATGTATGTATAATATGTCAAAACATAGTCTACTGTCATATATATTTAAAAAGAACAAGAATTTTGGGGACTTTTTCTTCAGAAAGTATGATTTCAGTGTATTAAATAAACAGAATTCTCTAACAAAAAAAAGGGAAAAGTCAATACATTTAGGTATATTAATTGGAAATATTTTTAGATACATGATTTAATGTATTTTTAGATACATTAAATTATTTAAAACTGAAATCATTTACATGATTTGGTATTAAATACTAAGTACTGTTAATGACCATACATGTTCTTGCATTTATATTTACAATAATATATTTTTTAAGAACTAAGTATCTTCTATTTTTATCAAATATTTTGGCTTTGTTATTAAAATTATTTAATTTTGACAATGTTTACTTTGTGTGTGTGTGTGTTCATTAGTCCAGCAAAAGGAATTGGTAAGAAGGAAATTCAGTTACAAATATGACTCTAGCTGTTTTAATGCTTCCAAACATTTAACAACATTTAGGTTAATCCAAGTACTTCAAACCTGCTGTAAGGAAGCACATTTTGAATTGTGTATACTGTATCATCTGATTTCAAGTGATTTTAACTTTTATGTTATAATCATCTGTTTTGAGATTGTATAATCTGTCTTTAAAACTATCACACTATAAAGAATATAAAAATAATAACTAGAAGTCTACCTTAAAATATCAAGCAGTTGAAATTACCTTTAGTTAAAAAAAGTAAAAACAACTTGGGTAACAGGTGTCAAGGTTTTGTCTGTGAAAATATAAATTATAAAAATTATGTATATGAAATTAAAATAACTAGTTGATAAGTGAAAAGTTCATATATAAAGAGGCCTTTGGGTTATTTTTTTTAACAAGACTGATTTTAGTTACATCAATTGATAAAGTTTGGTACACAGTAAATACTTAAAAAACTTTGGCTTCACAATCACATTTGATGAATACAATAACCTTGTGAGTTAAGTAAATTAAGATTCATTAGAGGCTAAGTGATCTGTCCAAGACTGTATAACAATTAAGTGACAGAAGTAGCACTTAAAATTCATTTTTTCTAAAACTTCAAATTATCTGCTCTCTTGACTACACTGAGATAAAACCTAAGAATGAGTTTTAAATTCAGCAAAAAGTCTATGGGTTCAAATATACTAATGTGGCTTATAGGAGGTTTGAACATGGCTCCATTCAACATGTCAAATGAAACATTTGGGTGCATAATTTTAGGGAGAGAATTCTCTTTTATTTGTATCTTGGAAGCCTTTATCAATGGGCCTCAGTTGTATTAACTTGGAGCAAAATGTATTTAAAAAACCCTTCAGTGTTGAATACTACAGAGTTACAAATACATAAACTAGATACCAGTATTGCATGATGGAAATTAAGCTGAAGATCGGGGTACTAGTCCTACTTGTGCCAATAAATGTAACTAATTGTGTGACATGAGACAAATTATTTAAATTTTCTATTCTGGTCTTCTAAATTTTTCCAATTATAAAGTTAAGTCAACTAAATGATATTCTGACTTTAAAATTATGAGATTCAAGAATGATGTTTCTAATTAAAATGATTTGTTGCTGGGATTTTAAAAATAAGAACTTCTGGTTTGAATATTTGATTTAACTACTATATCATTCCTAATTAGGATTAATTTAAAATGAAGACGAATCATTTTTTACTTTATTATGAAAATAAATGAGAAAATATTACTTGTATTACTAGAATTCTATTTGCATGTATATTTCAAGAATTCATCTGTGTACAGCAAATAGTGAGATATATTTGCAAGGTTGTAGGCACAATATCCATTGTCTCAACTAACTGTATAAAACAGTTTGCTGAGCTAAAGATATATTAGCATATAATTTGCAATGTGATTACAGACATTGTGAAGTCTATTCACAAGTAATTTTCAAGTTAAAATTTTTCATTACTATTACCCTGAAGGCTGTCATTTATTCTGATTTTTCTTCTCTGATGCTTTTCACCTAACAAGTTTGAGGCTCTTTACCAGGAAGCTCAACTTAAGGACATGGAGAATCTAAGAATGTATTTAAGGGCACAAAAGACAGCAATGACTGCAGAGACCTCTGAACTACAATTGGGAAATACTAAAAAAAAATGAAGATATATAAACTACATGTATAGGCTAATAAATCCACTGTCAGACCAGGAGAGGCAATGGTCCTTCAAGAAAAATAATTCAGCTTGTATTATTCTGACTTACTTTAATTGCTAATGTAAATTAGTCATTAGATTGTTTCCTACAACCCCTCTTTACTGTAGTTATTTAGGGCCATTACAAATCTTTCTAATACTCTAGCTTTTCAGTTTCTTGAACTCTCTTCCAATAATGTTGACTTCATTCTAAGCTAATTACTCCCATGGTTATACCTCAGACTGTGTCATTGTCAATAACTGCTATCCCTCTTTAATTGTGATTTCACGTATTCTCCTATTACCACTATTTTTAATCTTTCTACCTAGTACCTAGTAGGCAATCATTAGCTTCTGCTTATATCTCATATGGCAGATGATATAGAGATATAAGCAGTGGCAAATGATTGCATAAGGGACTAGGCAGAAAGATTGAAAGTATATATATGTATATATATAGAGAGAGACATAAATATATATAAATATACTTATATATATTTATATAAATATAAATATATATATTTGTGTGTGTGTGTGGCAGTACTGGGGATTGAACCTAGGGCCTCAAGGATGGTAGGCAAATTCTTTACCACGGAACTATATTCCCAGCCCTACTCACCCCTCTTGATATACTCTTACCATTTTGATCTATAGTTACTTCTTGTCTTCTTTCCTCGCCCTTCTCTTGCTTTGCTGTTCTTACTTAGCAAAACTACTATTCTGGTTCATCTAACTTTCTATGTCACATCTGCCTCAGTGATACTAAAAACGGTCAGAGAAAGGCCCATTCAGTGGACGAATCTGACTTTAATTCATGACCAAAAATACCTCAACAGGCTCAAGGGTGCCTGGCAGTCCCGCTCTATATAGTCACAGGCTCCTAGATGATAGTCCCATTCTTTCTCCTTTTTCATTCAGACCTCCAATATCTTTTCCTTCATCTTTAGTCTCAGCTTGTAAGCCTTCACTGAGAAAACAGAAACAAGAGACACCCACTACTGTGTTTTTACCTGCTGTAGTTTGGATATTTGTGTTTCCCCAAATTCCCATTGGTCCTAATCTGCAATAGTATTTAGAGGCAGAGTCTTTAGGAGGTGATTAGGTCACCTCAGGAGTGGGATTAATACCTTTATAAAAGAGATGAAAGGGAGCTTGTTTGTCCCCTCTGCTACATGAGTTGATAGTGAGAAGATATCCATCTATGAAGGAAGCAGGCCCTTACCAAAACTTGACTACTTTGGCACCCTGATTTTAGATTTCCAAACCTCCAGAATTGTGAGAAATAAAGTTCTGTTATTTATAAGCTATCTAGTTTATAGTATTTTGTTTTAGCAGCCCGAAGGGACTCAGACACTATCCGTCAGCCTGTGCACCTACACACATTGTCTTCTCACATGCTGCCATACGTGAACTATCTAAATGCCTATACTAAGACATAGGATGTCACTCCAGCAATTCGTCCTTTTCTCTCCTATGTCATTAACTTTTCTGTTTCTACTGGATATTTTCTATAAATATATAAACATATTGTTCTCTCTTTCAAAAATTAAAAACACCTCTTCATTCCAGTTTATTTGCTAGCTATTACCCAAATTCCTTGACTTTCCTAGTATTTGGTGTCCTCAATCCTCTCCTTACATTTTTATTTAAACACATTCCAGCTAGGATTTCACCATCATCATCCCATTAAGACTGCTTTTATTATGGTAACCAATGATCTCCACTAGTTAATTTCATAGTTTTTTTTTTTGTGTGTGTGTGAATGTAACAATTTTAAGACAGAATTCAGTTACCATACAATTCACTCACTTGAAAATGTTCAAGTCAGTGCTTTCAGTACATGGATAGAATTACGCAACTAATACACAATTTTAGAATATTTTCATCCATTCAAAAAGGAATCTCAAATTCATTAGTATCATCTTCCCCCCTCTCCCAGCTTCCCTAGCCTCTAGGAAATAACTAATCTACTATCTATCTCTATCTAGTGGAATATTCTATACATTTCATATAAATGAAATTATGTGAAATGTTATCTTCTGAGCTTTGGTTTGAATGTCATCTTCTCCAAAACTAATGTTGTAATTTAATTGCCACTGTAATAGTAACAAGAGCTGAAATCTTCAAGAGATAATTATGCCATCAGGGCTCCATCCTCATGTTGGGATTTAACTGCCAGAATAAAAAGGGTGAGTTTAGTCCTCTCCTTGCTTGGCTCTTCTGCAGTTCTGCTATGTGAGAAACAGCATTCCTCCTCTCTGGAGGATGTAATGTTCAAGGCTCCACCTTGGAAGCAGGAACTGAGCCTTGTCAGACACAAAACCTGATGACACCTTGATCTTGCACTTCCTAGCCTCCAGAACCATGAGAAATACATTCCTATTGTTTATAAGTTACCAGGTGTATGATATTCTATTATAACTGTAAAAAACAGACTCAGAAAACTAGCTTTTGTTATTACCATGTTTTAAGTGTTCATCTTTGTTGTAACATATATGGATTCTTTGTTCCTTTTTATGATGGAGTAATAATATATTGTATGGGTTTATAACACTTTGTTTATCCATGCTTCACTTGATTGGCATTTGGGTTGTTTGTATTTCTGAGTTACTATGAAAAATGTTGCTATGAGGATTTTGTACAGGTATTGTATGTGGACATAATTTCAGATCTCTGGACATGTATCTGGAGTGGAACTGCTAAGTCAAATGACAACTCAATATTTAAGTTTTGAGGGTATGAAAGATTATTTTTTGAAGACACTATCTCTATTCACATTGTATAACAGAGTTTTGATTTTTCCACATCCTTGCCAACATTTACTATTATCTGACTTTTTTTGTTTTTATTCCTCAGAGGGTAGTGAAATGATATCATATCATTGTGTCTTTGCTGTTTGGTTTTGTTTTGGCTTGGCATATCTTTATTTGTTATTTTACTTTGAATATTCCTTATCTGTATGTTTTGCATTTATTTGTTGTTATTAGAATATAGATAGATTTTTAATGTGATCTTTTTTCTTTTTAATTATGTTAAGAACACATAACATGAAAATATACTATCTCAACCATTTCTGTGTGTGCAGTTCAGTAGCATTAAGTATATTCACTGTTGTAAAGTAGATATTCAGAACTTTTTCATACTGAGAAACTGAAACTCTATATCCATTAAAAAATAACTCCTTACTTTCCCTTCCCTGTGATTAGATAACTACCATTCTACTTTCTATTTCTATGAATTTGACTATTTTAGATATACCATATGAGTAGAATTACAAAGAACTACTGGCTTATTTCACTTATAATTATTATTTTATTTATAAAATAATAACATTTATAAAATAATTTATTTATAAAATAATAACTTATTTCACTTAATAATGTCCTTAAGGTTGATCCATATTGTAGCATGTAACAATATTACTTTCCTTATAAAAGCTGAATAACATTCCATTGTATGTGTATGTGTGCATGGGTGTATCCCATTTTGTTTACCCATTAATCAGTTGGGTACACCTTTGGGCTGCTTCCTCTTTGCTAGTGTAAATAATGCTGCTATGAAAGTTATTATGAAGATGGTTGCATAAATATCTCTTTAGGACCCTCTTTCAATTCTTTTGTATATATACATACCTAGAAGCAGAATTGGTGGGTCATATGATAAATCTGCTTTTAACTTTTTTGAGGAACTGCCATATTGTTTTCCATAGCAGTTGCACTATTTTACAATCCCACCAACAGTGTACAAGAGTTCCAATTTCTCCACATTCTTGCCTAAATTTGTTATTTTGTTTTTTAAAATTGTTTTTTTTTGTTTTTGGATGACAACCATCATGATGTAGTTGTGAGATAATATTTCAAATCTTTGACTTGTATTTCTCTAATGACTATTGATCTTGACCAGCTGAGCATTTTTCCTATGCTATCTCTGGAGAGATGTCTATACAGCCATTTCATCTATCTTTGAATCAGTTGTGTGTGTGTGTATGTGGTTGAGTTATAGAAGTTCTTTATACTTTTTTTTAATATTACCCCTCTGTGCATGTATCTTCTCCCATTCCTTAGGTTGCCTTTTCAATCTGATGAGTATGTCCTCTGATGCACATAAGTTTAAAATCTCATGTAGTCCCATTTGTGTATTTTTAACAGTTTTGAGTCTTATGTTTAGGTCTTCAATCCATTTTGAGTTAATTTATGATATTTCTTAAGATAATAATCCATTATCCTGCTTTTGCATGTGGCTATCCTGTTTTCCTAGCATTATTTGTTGAAGACTGTCCTTTCTCCTTGAGTGGAATGGGAAACCCTTATTAAAGATTATTTGACCATACATACAAGAATGTATTTCTTAGTTCTCTATTTTATTCCATTGGTTTGTATGTCTGCCTGTCTTTATCTCATACTGTTTTTATTTAAAATAGGATTTTGTCTCACACTACTTATACCATACTGTTTTAATTACTGTACCTGTGTAATATATTTTGAAATCAGGAAGTGTGAGGCCTTCAACATTTTTTTCCCCCAGGACTGTACTGGCTACTGAGGGTCCCTTGAGATCTAATCCTTGTGATTTTAAATAAACAAGTTAAACCTGCCATGTCTATGTCTCCCCTTTTAAAATCGGGATAATATTACTAGCCTCATTACTAGAATTTTTATAAGAACTAAATGAAATAACAAATGTAATATGCTAAGAACAGTAAATGACAGAAAATCCGTTCTCAACAATTATTAACTATTATCAGCACCCCCCATCCATAATCAATATAACATGGTAATGCTCCAATTGAAGGATGGATACAGGTAGGAGTGGATGACTAGATAAACAAGGTATGTACTTGAAGAGGTAAGAAGGTATGGAATTAATACAACATTGCCACCTACAATTACTGAGTGAGTGGCCAAGATATCTGTGATGGAGTCCTTTAATTCACTTGCAAAAGTGAGTTAAGCTAGGTGGGAGGGACAGGGAATATGGCCACTGCTTATTCAGAGGCCTATATCTAAGGAGAATTGATAATTCAAATATATTTTTCTCTTTTTGGGGGGCTGTCAGGGGTTGAACTCAGGGGCACTCAACCACTGAATCACATCCACCAGCCCTATTTCGTATTTTAGTTAGAGTCAGGGTTTCATTGAGTTGCTTAGTACCTTGCTTTTGCTGAGGCTGGCTTTGAACTTGCAATCCTCCTGCCTCAGCCTCTTGAGTCACTGGGATTACAGGTGTGCACCAGGCTCAAATATACTTTTCTTAAATGAAAGAATGGAATAAGGAAAAGAGCTGATTGTATTCAAACGAAAAAACATGTCCAAGTAAGTAAATTTTTTTCCCAAGAGTAGAAACAGCTTTATTGATTTAACAAAGATGTATATTATTTATAATGAATTTCAAATGTAGAAACAGATATAATAACAATGATGGTGCCCAAAATTTACTAAGCCTTTAAAACTGCCAGCCATTGTGTGCTAATTGCTATGTCTTCATTATGAAATAAAAAGGGCTGGGGATATATCTTGGTGGTAAAGTGCCAAGCTCTACATATGAAGTAATTTCCCCAATTTTACAGCCTAAGAAACAAGGGTCCAGAGAGATGAAGCAACATACAGCTAGTATTCAAACAGATTATCTAACCAAAAAGTCTTCATGTTTAACTATATTGTTTTTAAAAAAGATTTAAAAAAAAAAAGCAAAGAAAAAAGTCTCCCATAATGCAAACACCCAGACATAATTACTATTAGACTACTGATGCATATCCATACAGACCACTTTCTACAATATATATAATGCATTATATTTTAAATTCTGTTTATTGATCTATTTTTTTTTAATCTCTTCATTTGGTGTGCAAGGTAATCCACTGTTTGGATGCACTGGCTGAATAGATTATGATGAATAGGAGACCACAGATTTTCAATGTGACACACATAGCTATGATTATGATCATCATTCTTTAATTTTTTTTTTGTGGTGTTAGGAATTGAATCCAGGGTCTTGCATAGCCTAGGCAAGTGCTCTACCATCAAGCTATATCTCCAGCCCTTTTAAAATTTTGAGTCAGGGTCTCACTAAAATGCTCCGGCTGGCCTCATACTTCTGATCCTTCTGCCTAAGTCTCCTGAGTAGCTGGAATTACAGATGTGTGTCACCATGCCTGGCTAATAATTATTATTATACATACATCTTTGCTATTTTATTATTTATTTATGATAAATTCCTAGGAATGGTATGATGGCAACAAAGATAATGCATGCCATAACTTGATACGCTTTCCCAGAAGTATTTTAATAACTTACACTCTCACAACTAATATGAGTGATTGTTTTTCCGTATCATCTCCAACATAGGACATTGATATTTTAAATGTCTGACAATTGAAAATACTCTCTCTGGTTCAGATTTACATTTCTTTGATGTAGTGAGTTTTCCTGGCTAATACTTCTATATGTTCTTTTGAGAACATAATTTTTATAGTCCCATTTGTCTGGTTTTGCCTTTATTACTTATTTTTTTGTTGCCCATGCTCAACAACTACTGAGGAGTGTTTCTCTGTTAAGTACTATTCTTAGCACATAAGTTATTACATTTAGTTCTTACAAAAGTTGGTATTTTTTGCCCATTTTGTACTGGGGTATGAAACTTTTTCTTACTAATTTAAAGATGGTCTGAACTCACTGAATTATATGTTTATAATTTTTTAATATTCTGAAACAATCTCAAACTAAAGAAAATATAGAATAAGTATAGAAGAAAGAACTTTTATTCCTGTTTCACTTGAGAGTAGGCTGCTGACATGATGACCTATTACTTCTAAATTATTTAGGGTGTGATTCATACAAATAACGACATTCTTCCATAGGCCATAATGGAACCTGTTGACCTATTGTTACAATTAGAAAATTGATACCACCACCTAATCCTCAGATAAGACTTCATTCAAGTTAAATTTAAGCACTTATTCTAACCATATCATCCTATATAGCAAAAGCCCTCAGTCCAGAATCATGATGTGATTCATTCATGCGAATCATGATGTGACAACATTCAGTTGTCACATCTTCTCTTTAGTCTCCTTCAGTCTGAATATTCCCTTCAACTTACTTTGACTTTCATGAGTTTGACATTTTTAAGTCTGCATTTGACTCAAAATACAGGCTAGGTTATTTCCCATGTTAGATTTAAATTATACATTTTGGGTAGGAATATAAAAATATTGCTGATTTTTTTCTCGTGGCACATTAATCAGGTGATAAATGATTCTGATTTGTTCCATTATTGGAAATGTTAAGGAGGTATCTGCTAGGATTCACTGTGTTTTTTTCCCCTTTGTAGTTAATACATATTTTGTGGGAAGATACTTTGAGGCTATTTAAATATCTTCTTCCTCAGAAAACTTTCAATTAATTCATTTATATATATCAATATGTACTTATAGCTTCCATGTTATGAAATGAGATATAATTTATTATCATCATTATTGTAATGCTTGAATTTTCTGCAATTTGGCTAGTTGGAGTGCCTCTGAACTAGCTTCTATGTCCTTTTGATATGCCTTATGACCTCTTAAGCACTTATTCTTAAACATACAAAGATGTCCCAGGTATATCCTTTTCTTTCCTTTGAATTAAACATTTCTCCAAAGAGTCTCAGTTTCTTTGAATGGAGAACAGTATTTGGATTTGAGCATTAAATATACTTGTTATGTTCCTATTACAAGAGTTTAAGACATTCCCTCATATTTTCTTCTATTACTTTTATAAGCTCATGCATCATATTACAATCTTTAGTTCTTTGGAAATACAGTTGATGTGAGATGAGTTTAGAATTTCACATTATTATCCCCAAATGATTAATTAATTTGAAATCCTTTCCTTTATAAAAATGGTACTTGCTTATCAAATAAATTCAAATCCATAAAACTCATTTAAAAATTACAGAAAATCCCCTATCCATAGGCAAACACTATTAACACTTTGGTTAACATCCCATCACGTCTCTTTATCCAGTCCTTTCTTTTACTGAGAACAACTACTGCTGGATGCTAAGAGGTGTGCTAATACAAGTGTTTTTCGTTCTGAAAAGAAGAATATTTTACTAGTGAACATATGTACAGAGGGTTATTACTATGTATTTTTTAAATTTTGGCATTTCTCATATAGTCTTTCAAAAACTAATGTATATTGTGAATCTCTTAGATCATCTAAGAGGATTTAGTTTACAGTCTTTCATGAGCTTATTTGACAGCATATCACTAATTTTGGAATCTAAAGTAATATCTCTTGAATTAGTGTTAGAAAAGCATTTGGGATAAGCTATATAAAATTTTATGTAAACAGGATTGGGCTATTTATCCTATTTATGTAATCGACTTTTTCACTCCATTATATCTTGGACGCTAAGCCCAGTAACCACTCCAGGTCTCTTAGCAGAAAAAACTGTTGCAGAGTTTTCCCTCTTCATTCACTGCTACAATTTTTGCAGCTACCTTCAGTCTTAGACCTTACTAAAAGCCACAGTGCCCATAAACCTCCAAAGGATAACTGCGATTCTCTTGGAAGGACACTTCAGACTATCTAAGCTTCAGTTTAGAATCTTTTCCTCAATATTTTGGAGATTTGCTTGGTATTCTCTTTGTTCTCCAATGTCACTTTCAAAATGTTCTTTCTCCTCTACTTTCGAGAATAACAAAACAAAACAAACAAATCCATGCTTCTTTTACATCTAGTCAATCCTTTTAAGTGCCTGTCTTTAGAAAGCTCCTGGAATTTTCTTCTAAGTTAATTGAAGACTTTCCACATAATTTATAGCTCTAATGTAAACATCTTATTCTCAATCATCAATATTTAACTTGGTAGCTTACTCTGTTTATCCCCACTATTAAGATTAGTAAGTCTTCTACCATCCCCTAGTCCTTTCTCTGTCTCCTTATGTATCAAGAGCAGTTGTCTTCAATTTTATTTCCTTTAGCCTAAAGTTTATGATCCTCATTTTGTTACTATTTTTAATACTTCAAACTCCTTTGCTCTGACTTCTTTTGACTTTACCTGGCAAATGTTAGTCCTGCTTGTACCTAAAAGTCAGTATAGACACAAGAAAGATATCTATCCTGATAAACTGGTACTATCATAAACATTTGATACTTCTGTAGTCACTGTGTTCTTTTAGTCTAAGAACTAAACCTTCTCCCACTGAACTCAAACTCCTAAGAGCCAAGTGTCCATTCCTCAGTGGATGACTGTACCAATTATTTCACTGATAAATCATCAATCTATATCGTCAGAAAAATGCTATTTCTTTGTCCATATGTTCATCCATTTCCTGTCTATTGAATTTTTCCCACTGATGTTTCAATAAAACAAAATAGAACAATAACAAAAAATGTTCTCTCATTCCAAGTTCCTTCTAATTATGGTTCTTTCTCTTTCCCCCATGAAGAAATTTCCTAAAAAAGTGATGTGATTTCTGCCTATCTCTGTGAGCCCATCTATATTGCTCTTCACATCACTCATTTTGCTTCAGTCACAAGAGCCTCTCAGGTCCTTGAATATATTAAGTTCTTTCCTTTCTTAGCACACTTGCTGTTCCCTCTGCCAAGAATACTTCTTGGGCTAGTAGTCTTTTCACGAATGTTGTCTTCTCAGCTTCAGAAAGGCCTTACCTGAACACAACCAAAGTATCCCCACTGCCTCTCCTCCTACTTTGGTAGTCCATGGAGAATGTTCTTTTTCTCTTTCTGATACTACTTACCATAATTCCTAATTGCATACAAGTTTATTTTTTACATTTTGCATACTTTCTCATTTTAAGCTACACATTGGCAAGGATAACAGCTGATTTATTTAATACAATAAACCTGGGGCTTAGCATAATAATGCTAGCCTCATGAAAGGTGTTCAGGCTCATAGAAGTTGTTTAAATTCAGAGAAAGGGTTTAATAAGGATTGTTGGATATATGTTGACTTAGTTTAGTACATGACACTATCTTAGTTTTAACATTAGTAAACTGGAAAAGTCTTGATATTTCTTTTCTCTTCTCCCCAACCCCAATGAGATCCATGAGATGAGAGATGGAAACCAGTCAGATTAAAGCAAGCCATATAGGACCTCAGGGCCTTATAGAATCTCTGTTAGATGTGGGTTTATTTTTGTGAGATAAAAAGTGACTGGAGGGTTTGAGCCCAGAGTAATGATGAGAGCTGACTTTCATGTTATAAAATTGGAGTAGCTAACAAAGTAGGCATTTAGTTACATGCAGCTTCTTAAAATTAAATTAAGTAAGTAAAATTTAAAAATAATTTAGTGCCTCAATCTCATCAGTCACATTTGAATGTGGCTTATGACTGCTATGATTTTTAGCATAGGATCAAGCATTTCCACCACTGCAAAAAGTTCTATTGAATAGTGCCATACTAGACGGTTCCCTAAGAATATTTTTGGGAAAAACAGGAGTCATCAAGGAGCAAGGACCAAGACCTAATTTAGGAGGCTATCCCAAAAATTTTGGTAAGAAATGTAGGTGATATAGACTAGCATGTTAGAGGTAAAGGTTGTAAAATAATATCTATATATATTTTAAAGATATAGCTGACAGGACTTGATGATAGATTATATGTAGGGAGAGAGAGAGAGGGAGAGAGAGTCAGAGATCAAAGATTAATTTATTGAAGGAAGAAGAGAAATTTGGAAGGACATATGTAAGCATGAGAGAACATTCCTATGGAGAAGATAACTAGGACTCGGGATGGGGGATTAAGGTGAGGAAATAACAACAACAACAAAAAAAACCCCATAAATACCAATGAAGATAGCATGCCGTGCATAAATAAGGCATAGGATAACCCACTAAACTCTCTGTGCCTGATATTCCCCTTAAAGAAAAGAAGGGAGGAAAAATAAAAGACAAACATGCAAGTAGGTAATTTATTTTTACGGGTCACAGAGTAGCTCAGGACAATAGTTTTCTCTTCAAATTTTCAGATATTATTTTTTTTTAACTTTATACTATGAGCAGCTAATCATAGAAGAAAGAGAAAACTCTCTTCACATTTCCATGAGCCTTTCTATCAGTTTTGAGTTTTGTATTAATATATCATTGACTATATTCTTTTCATAAAGTTTAATGTAGTACACTTGCATGGCTATATGACTTCTGAACTTTTAATCTTGCCTAGAAGCTTTCTTCTTTAACTCCTTTCTCTTTAGTGTGAATTTTCTGTTTATGACTTTTAAACATACCATGGTTCTTTGCTTATCCATTTAAGAGATTTGTATTTTTGAAACAAAAAATACTCTTACTTGGCTTTGTTTCAGTTATTGGTTTTGTCCGACAAAATCTTTGTGCTAAGAATAAGATTGAAGTTATCTGAGTTATCACTGTTTTATGCATCGATGTACTAATTCATCAACTATCAACTGTACACCTGTGTCCTAGATTCAAGGAATAAAAAGATGAAAGCAAAATCCCTTCCCTCAATGATTTACAATGCTTGAGGGGGAAGATAAGCATGCAGAAAGACAAATAATTATAGTATAATGTGATAAGTGTTCTGACAGAAGTATTAATGAAACTAAGTAGGAATAAATGGGGAAGCACAACCACACTTTGTCTAGGAAAATATCACAGAAGGCTGACTGAGGTTCCATTTAAGCTGGTAAGAAAATGTGGGAGGAAAAAAAATAGAATAACTTCTAACATCTTAAGTAATATTTTCATCGATTTTGTACTATAAATTTCTCCAGAAAGGTAACTGGTTTTCTCAGAATTTAGTTCATTCAATTTAATCTGTACAAAACTTTGTTAATATAAGAAATTACTCATCATTGTTTGGATAAATACATAAAAATAAAACTTGAAATTCAAAGAAACATATAAAAATAAATTCATTCCACCTACTACCAATTATATGCAAACTCAATATTCAAGGATTAGAGTATCTATAATTAAAAAAATAACAGGTATATTAACTAACTCAGGTTCTGTGATGGTTTGAATGTGCCCTTTTAAAATTCAAGTGTTGCAAATGTGATAGAATTAAGAGGTAGGGCCTTTAAGAGCCAATTAGGCCAGGAGGACTCCTCCTTCCTAAAAAGGATATAGGCCCTTATAAAGGAGTCTTCTTGTAGTATGTGGCTAGATTGTCCTTCCACCTTCCATCACGTAAGAACATAGTATTTCTCCTCCAGAGGATGCAGCAACAGGTGCTATCTAGGAAAGGCTAGCCCTCAACCAGACAATTGAACGTGCCAATACCTTGATCTTGGACTCTGGCCTCCCAAAGGCCACACCTCCAAACAACATCACATTAGGGGTTAGGGCTTCAACACAGCATATGAAGAGGACACAAACATTCAGTTAGTAGTAGCAGGCTAAGCAGTATGTTAGATTTGTTGATCAACAGGAAAGCTGAGATATTGTCCCAACTGTGAAGAATGGCAATATCTTTCTAGTGAGAACCAAACTGTGCTTGGATATACTTGTTAGCAAAGTTTAATTCTAAATGATATCAAAATTTAAAAACCTTATACTATAGAATTATTCTCAAAATCAGTTTTACTACCCATTATTTTGTGACTCAGATTATCTGACTTAGGACAATAAAATATCAAAACTGTCTTGACAATATTATTGTGATACATGTCAAGTTTTTATGCCCAGTTGTTAAAGTTTAAACTGCATGTTTAAACATTTTCCATGGCTGAAACTCCAATAATTTTAAATTAATTATGGCAAATTTCAAATGACCTTTAGTTTTACCTACTATTAAAAAATCTGTACGTTATCAATGGTGCCTTTGGAAATTATGAAATTATATATTATATCCTCATGTTCAATAGTGGGACACAGCTATATCCTCTAGTCTTAATTATAGGAAAAGTACAGACAACTATAAGGCTTAGCTTTATTGTTTTAGAAATGAACCAGTAAAGTTCATTTTAGTGAAATGAGCACATGCTTTTCATAAATTAAAATAAATCTCACATGGTAAAGCACTCATTTTCAAAATTAATTTAATTACATGTTTAAAGTTTAATTACATTTAATTAAGCATTTAAGTTTAATATGAAATAAATGAATTATCAATTAACTACTATGAAATGAAATACTGCCTTGATAATTAAAATCTATAAATTTTCCTATTCTGTGCAAAACTGCAGTTCTTCAAAAAAAAAAAGTTCAGAAAATGTATATTTTAAAGTCTATTGGCATCTATCCTTGCAGCTAAACAAGGCATAATTTTTCTGGCACACAGCTTGGTGGGCTGAACAGTTACTGCTTTAGTAAATGGAGGCAGTATAGAGACGAAACTTAGATTTGGGTATTAGCTTAGTCATTCACAGTCTGCAATGGTAGGAAAGTTAGTATCTCCGCCTCAGGTTACCTATAAAATGGAGATAACATTACTTCTTTCTAAGGGTTGTTGAGAGAATTATATGAAATTAGCCATGGTCAAAGGCCTGAAACAATGTATTTAACCACAGTTAATTGTTTTTCTTCTTTAGTTGAATGAATGAATAAAAACTTCATCCTTTCTAGCATAAAAAAGTTTTAAACTTAAAATATATGTTTGAAAATACGAAAGTTACACTGTAGTGTTTGTTGTTTAATTACATTATACTTACTGCACGTTTTACTTTTCTTTTTTCCCTCTGTGGTGATGGAGATTGATCCCAGGGCCTCATACATACTAGGTAAGTGCTCTAACACTGAGCTACCCAGGACATGTTTTAATTTATTTCCTTAAGCACTCCATGACTGCAGGCAGTATAGAGTTGTTGCTAACACAGAATTTAGAATCAGGCAGACTCTCAGCCACGTTCTATAAGACCTTCAAAGAAAAATTAACACCAATACTTCTCAAATTATTCCATAAAAGAGTAAAGGAAGGAACCCTTCCAAACCCATTCTATGAAGCTAGTATCACCCTGATACCCAAACCACACAAAGGCACATTAAGGAAAGAAAACTTCTGACGAATTTCCCTGATGAACATAAATGTAAAAATTCTCAAAAATTCTGGAAAATAGCATACAAAATAATATTAAAAAGATGGTGCACCATGATCAAGTGGGGTTCATTCCTGGGATACAAGGTTGGTTCAACATATAGAAATCAATAAATGTAATTCAACACATCAATAGACTTAAAGATAAGAATCATATGATCATCTCAATAGATGCAAAAAGGCATTTGACAAAAGACAGCACCTCTCCATGTTCAAAACACTAGAAAAACTAGGGATAGTAGGAACAAACCTCAACATTGTAAAATCTATATATGCTAAACCCAAGGCCAACATCAATATGTTTTTGTTTTTTGGTTTTTTTTGGGTACCAGGGATTGAATTCAGGGGCACTCAATCACTGAGTCACATCCCCTGCCCTATTTTGTGTTTTATGTAGAGACAGGGTCTCACTGAGTTGCTTAGCGCCTTGCTGTCACTGAGGCTGGCTTTGAATTTGCAATTCTCCTGTCTCAGCTTCCCAAAGTGCTGGGATTATAGGCATGTGCCAGTGTGCCTACCTCCAATATCAATTTAAATGGGAAAAAACTGAAAGCCTTTCCTATAAAAACTTGACTAAGACAAGGATGCACTCTTTTACCATTTCTATTCAACATCATCCTTGAAACTGTAGCCAGAGCAATTAGACAGAAGAGAGAAATTAAAAGGATATGAGTAGGAAAAGAACTCAAACCATCACTATTTGCTGATAACATGATTCTATATTTAGAAGATCCAAAAAATTCCACCAGAAAACTTCTAGAACTAATAAACAAATTCAGAAATTAGCAGGATATAAAATCAACACCCATAAATGAAATGCATTCCTACACATCAGTGATGAATCCACAGAAAGACAAATCAGGAAGACTACCCCATTCACAACAGACTCAAAAAATAAAATACTTGGGGATCAATTTAACAAAAGAGGTCAAAGAACTCTACAATAAAAACTTCAGAACACTAAAGAAAGAAATAGAAGAAGACCTGAGAAGATGGAAAGATCTCTCATGTTCTTGGATAGGCAGAATTAATATTGTCAATGGCCATACTACCAAAATTATTATACAGATTTAATGCAATTCCTATTAAAATCCCAATGACATTCTTCACAGAACTAGAAAAAGCAATCATGAAATTCATTTGGAAAAATGAGACCCAGAATAGCTAAAGCAATCCTCAGCAATAAAAGTGAAGCAGGAAGCATCACAATATCAGACCTTAAACTATATTTTCAGATCCACGTAACAAAAATGGCATGGTATTGGCACCAAAAAAGACATGTACACCAATGGAACAGAACAGAAGACACAGAGACAAACCCACATAAATACAGTTATCTCATACTAGACAAAGGCACCAACAACATACAATGATAGCTTCTTCAACAAATCGTGCTAGGAAAACTGGGAACCCATATGTCACAAATGAAATTAAACCCCTATCTCTCACCTTACACAAAACTCAACTCAAAATGGATCTAACACTTAGGCACTAGAACAGAGACACTGCGCCTAAGAAAAGAAAAAGTAGGCCCAAATTTTCACCATGTTGACTTAGGAACCGTCTTCCTTAACAACACTTGTAAAGCACAAGAAGTAAAATCAAGGATCAATAAAGGGGATGTATTCAGACTAAAAAGCTTCTTCTTAGATTGGGAGAAAATCTTTACTACATGCCCCTCAGATAGAGCATTAATCTGAGCATTAATATTAATTAATCAGATAGAGCATTAATATTAATTAATTAATATAAAGAACTCAAAAGATTCAACATTTAAAAAAAAAACCTACCCAAAAAATCCAATCAATAAATGGTAAGGAACTGAACAAACACTTCACAAAATTACAATTGATCAACAAGTATATGAAAAAATGTTCAGCATTTCTAGCAATTAGAGAAATGCAAATCAAAACTATCTTGCTCCAGTCAGAATGGCAGTTATCAAGAATATAAGCACTGGCGCCAACTTGGCAGGAGCACAGGCCAAGGCCCAGCACCACCTTCAGGGATCACCATGGGACCCAGCCAAGGGCAGACCCGAGACTGCTAGCCACCAGTCACAGGGGAACCCAGACCCAGGGAAAGGGCTGCCTCTAGGGTCCCCCGTGGGAGACCTGGCCTAAGTGAGGCCTGGGACTGCCCGCAGTTCTGCACCAGAGTCCCTGCCTACCGGCTCAGGACCACCTTCAGGGTCCTCTGGGGGAGCCCAGCCAAGGTCAGGCCCAAGATTGCTACCCACCAATCTGCTGACCCACAGGGCTGAGGCCTGGGACCGCCCCCAGTTCAGGGCCAGAGCCCCTGCAGATCCGCGGGAGTCCAGGCCCAGGGCTAGACCCACCACTTGGAATCCCTAAGAGAGTCCAGGCCAAGATGAGGCCTAAGACTGCCCTCACAGGTCTGTGTGTGAGCCCAGGCCCAGGACCACCCCTGCACATAAAGGGGATCCACACTGTTGCTCCCTTCCTGTATCCATCTTGTACACTGCAGCCATCCCCATAGTTCTTCCCATGTATTAGCCTCTACCTACGGTCAAATGACAGGGCCTGGAGGTAAGGACCCGCCAAAGTGCTGCATTTCTGATCAATCAGCCCAAAGCCATTGTAAATCCCACCCTTTTAGCCCCATCTCAGAAAGAGTTTGTATCAACCTTAGGCCACTCCCACTGCCATCTTAAGTTACCTCCACTATCGTTGCCACCATCTTTAGTGGCAGTAGTGTCCATCTGGGGACACCTGCTGGAGACTGGAAGTGAACTCCAAGGTGAGATACAGGTAATCTGTAGTGTCACTACAAGATTATAGGATAAAAACTGCAATACCTCAGATCAGCATTGTAAGAAAGAAAGATACATAATCAACATGAAAAAACAAGGGAAGAAAATGCCCCAAATAAGCCAAGATACTATAATAATAGAATCCATTGACAGCACAGTTGATGAAATGTCAGAGAAAGAATTCAGAATGTACGTAATTAAAATGATCTGCAAATTAAAGAGTGACTTAAGCGAGCAAATACAGGCAAAAATTGATCACTCCAACAAAGAAATGAGAGAGCAAATAAAGGCAACCATTGATCACACTAACAAAGAGATAAGGGAGCAAATACAGGTAGCAAAAGATTACTTTAAGAGCTAGAGATTGTTAAAAAAAAAAAAAACCAATCAGAAATTCTTGAAATGAAGGAAACAATAAACCAAATAAAAAACTCAATAGAAAGCATCCTCAGCAGACTAGATCACCTGGAAGACAGAACCTCGGATAATAAAGACAAAATATACAATCTTGAAAATAAAGTTGACCATACAGTGAACACGGTAAGAAATCATGAACAGAACATATAATAATTATGGGATAGCATCAAAAGACCAAATCTAAGATTTATTGGGATAGAAGGCACAGAATTTCAAACTAAAGGAATGCACAATCTCTTCAATGAAATAATATCAGAAAATTTCCCAAACATAAAAAGTGAATTGGAAAATCAAATACAAGAGGCTTACAGGACACCAAATGGACAAAATTGCAACAGATCTACACCAAGGCACATTATAATGAAAATGTCCAACATACAGAATAAGGATAGAATTTTAAAGGCCACAAGAGAGAGGAATCAGATTACACATAGGGGAGACCAATTCGGATCTCAGCAGATTTTTCAACCCACACCCTAAAAGCCAGGAGATCATGGATCAACATATACCAAGCTCTGAAAGAAAATGAATGCCAACGAAGAATCTTATATCCAGCAAAAATGAGCTTCAGATTTGATGATGAAATAAAAACCTTTCATGATAAACAAAAGTTAAAAGAATTTACAGCAAGAAAGCCTGCACTACACAGCATTCTCGACAAAATATTCCATGAGGAGGAAAATATTCCATTTAAATTAAGTACATTATTGAAGTACATTCTGGTTTTACACTTAAAGAGGGCTTATTTATAGACATTCTTTCTTTCTCTCTTATTTTTGGTACCGGGGATTGAACTCAGGGGGTACTTGACCACTGAGCCACATCCCCAGGCCTACTTTGTGTTTTATGGAGAGACAGGGTCTCACTGAATTACTTATCTCCCAGCCATTGCTAAGGCTGGCTTTGAACTTGTGATTCTCCTGTCTCAGACTCCCAAAGTGCTAGGATTACAGGTATATGCCACCTCGCCTGGATTAGATATTCTCTTTTGAAATTATACAATTACAAGTGCTAAGAATTACAAGAAATAGTAGGTCTTTCTGCATCTTATTCCTTTCTAGTATTGTTTTCAGTAATACTTCTTATTTATGGTATCATTCCTTCTTAAAAGAAAGATTTTAGAGAATTTTTCATAATAATAAATTGAGCTTTGGTTGCTTGTTTAAAATAAAAAATTTGAAGTCACAGAGAATTAACTTTGAACCAGAGTTCTACCCTTTAGTATTTGAGAAATTATGGACAAGTTATTTTGACCTATTTCCAAGGCCTGCAGGTATTTGCATGTTTAGTTCAGTGTGTGGTAAAAGTTGGGAACTAGTAAGAGCAATATAATCATTACAACTTAACAAAAAATTACTGATATAGGTAGTGTAGGTGGTATTTCCCTTTTCCCTCACCCCCAGCTTTTCACATGAGGATACTGATTTTCACTGAATTTAAGGGATTTGCTCAAGGCTAACAGTAGAATGAACTCAGCATAAGAACATACACCCCTCCCCAATCCTTTATCAGTGCTCTTCCCTCCATAAGACAAAAAGTAAAAAGAGAAAGGCACCAAAATCTTCTGAAGTAATGAAGCAAAGAGAAAGGGATAGATCTGACATATTAGTCCTGCTTCTATCATTTAATATTTGAGCCTCAGATAAATCACTTCTGTGAATTTCAATATTTTCCAGAAAACAGGAATATATGCTTTTATAGGATTAATACAAGGGTTACCCAAGATAATAGAAGTAAAGTATGTAGTACTGTGACTGACACATTGTAATCATTCATTGATGTTAGCTATTAATACTAAAACAACATCAATGTATCATATTTGTTAAGTCTTTAGCCATAGACTAATACTCTAACCCCATAAGAAAGTGAAGAATGTTTTTTGAAACAGATTTAATAAGTAGAACAGTCCTCACTAAATTCTCAGGTTTTAATTCTGGAAAAGAGAATACAGATTTTTAAGTCATTTCAGTTCACAATTTCCTGACTATTAAATCTCCATTTAATAACTTTTCGCTTTTCAAGTAATGGTTTCATAATGCTAAATAAAATAGAGGCTACAACCTATTCAAGGCTTTCTATAAAAAGAACTATGATTAAATATTCTTAAGAATTTATAAATTATTCAATTTCAAGTCCTGTAATTTTCAGAGTTCTGCTTTAATAAGTTCTTAGCAGTACAAACAGGTTGGGTTGTTTTAATATTTAAAAATCTTCATTGTAACATTCAAACTCTAAATTCTCTTGTTACCTAAAATCATACAGACTGTTTTATTTACAGCACCACTAGAAAGTCTTAATAAATAAATAAATAAATAAATGAATACTCATTTACCTTTTAGAAGACACTTAAAAACATTGAACAAGCAGCATTATTTCCCTGCTATTATTATCCTTAATTATTTATTTGGGTGAAAAAACCCTGATTTAGAATTGTTTTACATTTTATTGAAAATAAAACCAGTGAAGACTGTGTCCAGCCTGGCATCTAGAATTTTCTAGTTGCAAATTAAAGGAATAATTGGTGTAACAGTTATGGGACCAGGAACAAAAAGAAAGAAAGAAGAAAAAGGCAGAAAGAAAGAAAAAAAGTAAACAATGCACAATGAAATATTATGAAACATGTATAATTAAGGTTATATATTATGTAGAAAACCAGTACTTACTATTATACCTGTAGGTATGCATTTCTTCAAAAAGTGTGATAAAAAAAAGCATTCTGTTAATTTCTGAAATTGAAATTTGCTATTACATGGGACATTAGCTTACCAGGGTTCTACTTTAAGAGTTGAAGATATTTTTTCTGGAAGGAAAAATCCATGGCATTTTGAAGCATCCAGTAGTTCTTGTGGTATCTTTTTTGATAAATCATAATAGTGACCAAATCTTGAAGATGATGCTGGTCCAACCTGCCAAAAAACCCCATGGTTGCTCAAAAATTATTTTTAAACTACAACTTCTTTGTCCTATATCCTTCAAAAACAATGCTACACTTATGTATTTTAATGCTAATAAGAAATTCATGTATTTTAATGCTAATAATGAAGAGCTAATTTATTAAGTTTCAAAGACAGGTAGAACAACCTTTATTATTTAAACTATGTATAGTTAGGAATTAAGCTTTTCATCATTCATATTTCTTCACTGGTAGTAGTTCCTAAATTTAATAAGAATTTAAACACCTCTTTTTTCCTATACTATATACTTTCCTAAATTAAAAAATTTTAATATACATAATTCTTATATAAGTCTGATTGTAGGCTGTAAATTAAAAATATGCAGCTGTTAAAGCTTTAATGACAAATCACATATGCAGTTGCTAAAAACTAAATGTAAATTTAAGCCAAGTTAATTCATTGGTAAGACCCAAAAAGAAATCAGGTTTTTAAACATTAAACTAAGTATCATTTTAAAACTAAATGTTCATAATATACAAGCTTATTCAACATTTCCTAGGAACTTAATGTACAATACTCCAGACAGGAACAAGGCACATGATCAAGTGGAAAGATGTATATAAGCTATATTAGATCAATCAGAACGTGGCACAATCATTAATTCAGTCAGAATTTCTGCTTTGTGTTCTCTATTAATGACTTCTCCACCAAATTATCTTTCTTCTAAGAAATTTGAGTAACTCATGACACTGAATTTATTTATATAGGTTATTAAAAGTCTCATAACAAAAATATTGCTCTGAATGGGCTGATTTCAACCAATTCTCTCTCGCTCTCTCTCTCAAGCTGAAATGTTAAAAAATTCCATCTGGCAATAGCTTCTAGTAATATCTCTGATATAATCTTATATAACTTCCATTGTCCTTAATGATACAAAACAGGCAAATTTTAGGACATTCAGTGAAACTAGATAATTTCTACAGAATGAAAGAACTACACACAGTAGGTTCTTATGCTATATCTTACTTCCTAATATTTACTTCCTAAAAAATTGTACATTAAAAATTGTACATTTTATGCTAATGACTGTTTATCCCTCCATAAAGTGCTACTTATTTTCATTAATGAGAGGTCTATCAGTTGACTTCAATCTGATCTTCTCAGTGCTACAATATATGTGTGTGTGTGTGTGTGTGCGTGTGTGTGTGTATAAAAATGAAATTATGGCTCCCAAAACATGAGTTATTCATTTGCTATGAAAGTATTGACAAATAAATTATGACATTACATTATTTCTTAAAAATGGGATAACGTTTTTAAATGTAAAGTTATTAGTTTAAAGCAAGGTCTTAGCGTTAGTCTTAAATAAGGTTTGTTCTCTGGCCTATAATCTATTCTTTATCCGGATTATAGTTCAGAATGTTTTTACTGCAATCTCTGCTAGAGCTCATCTTTTTATTGTGTAAGTCCAAGCCCCCTTAATGTTTTATAGAAAGGCCTTGACTAACTGAACTTTGATCTGATGTCTTCATTGAGAAAAACACCAGGTTGCCCATTTCAGATGCAAATCCCCCTAAGGCCCAATAGAATTTAGTAAAGACAGCAAAAAAGAAGAAACCAGAAGTTTCCAGGATCCTCTTTGAGAATCCTGGGGCACACTGGTGTCCTTAATCCATGCACCAGCATGGATTAAGGTAGGTGATAACCTTTCCTCATTCAAAAGAATAAGCAGAGTGCCTACAAACTGGGTGGAGACTAGGATTTGGCTATAATAAAACACCATGCAATAAAAGCCTGGTCTATGTCAGAAGCCTCTGAAAAGGCCTCAATGTACCACATTCCCAGGCCTAGTAGGGAAGCTTGCAAAAGCCTACCTGAATCAAATAAGCATGAATAATCTATTTTAGCAGACTGACCATGGGGAGAGAGAAAGAAAGAGACTTTCTACTTCTTTTAAGTTTGAGTTAATAAATTTATTAGTGGACTGAAGGTTCTTGAAGTCCTATGCACTCAGAGAAATATGCTAAATTGCCAAGAAGCAAAGTATGCTTTTTAAGTTGCCGTCTCTATTAATGTTTCTAATTACACTATTAATGTGATAGAAATCTCAGATTTGGGATGAATTAAGGCAGAAAATTGATTTCATGCTGTGACAGTTTAAATATAGAACACAAATAATTCATTAAAATGTAAAAATAAAATTGGAAGTTTCTCATTATAATTAAATTATTTAGAAATTAAGATTAGCTATGACAGTTTAGATATTCACAAGGTAGCCACAAAAATTTTATTACTCATTAAAGTCTTTATTCTCTAAAAAAGAAAACAAATATATTCATTATAGAAAAAAATTTTGAAAATTTTTTCTACTCAAGACACAGTATTAAAATATAATCAGATTTCCAAAACACAAATCTTTTGAGGCCTAGAAACTATTAAAAAAAAAAGGAAAGAAAAAGATTCAAATATTTATTCCAAAAAAGATTAGCTAAAAACTGTGACTATAATAATAGTTATCCATGAAAACTGTCTTCAACTTCATAACAAAATATGTATGTAAAAATATCAAACTATTGTCAATAAGCAGTTTACTAAGTTTGAGAACATGTTGTTGTAGTTTTACATTATAACTTTTATTTCACTTTCATAAACGATTTTGAACTTTGTTATCTGTGGAAGAAAGTAAAATGAAATAGTAAATAAAAATTTGCTATGTTAAAAGAAAATGAACTGTGATGGGGTGCAAAAGGAAAACAGCAACAAAACAAGGCCATACCCAACTTCACGTATGTTAGAAATGAACAAAACTTTCAGGAAAGAGCTGCATCACGAATAATCTAATAAGACGTTTTCTTACCATTTTTCTCATTCCTTGTTTATTGGTATGATATAAGATACAGCAAGAATCTACACAGTTCCTAAACCACTTTGAGCCTCAGTTCAATCACCAGAAATGGAGCTAATAATTTCATTAGACTGTTGTGAGAATCTAATGTAATACTGACTAAAAATATTTTGTAAATTGCAAAGCACTATGCAAATATTAATTATTATTGTATGCTGATTCAATAAATAATTGAGGATCTACCACTTTTGTAATTACGTTGTCTTATTGAAAAAATGATATTGTCAGTCATCCACAGATGTATGCATCTACCATATGATTTTTGATTGAACCACTAAGATAGAAAGCCAAAGTGTAATAAGAATTAATATAATAAAGAACTAATAATAATACACTGCTATAAATTATTGGAGGCATAGTAGGCCATGGTAGTAGAGCTCTACAATATTGAAGAAATTAAATCTCAGAACATATTGTAGGCTAATAATTTGTGAAATGAGGGAACAGGGTAGATGATTAGATAGGGAAGAAGAGGACACTTTGGAGAGAAAATCAAAATCACGTAGTGAGGTGGCTTTGAAACTATATGTTCTTTGAACTGGCTAAAGCACTGATTTATATTACTAAGCTACTGTTACTGATTTAAGTGTATATATCCTTATCAATCCCAAACTGGCTACACTATTTAGACTTGGTGACAACTTACATTGGCTATCTCTGCTAATCTACATACCTGGTTTTGGACTAAGCCATAATAAATGTAACTGTATTTTGCCCAAACCCAACAGAAAAGCTGGGTTTTCTGTTTTGCTTGTTTAAACTGGGAATGGCAAAGTGAGGCCTAGAATTAGAAAGCAGATAACAATGAGTGATGACTAAAGACTTGATAAATCATCATGTACAAAATTACTGTGGGGCTGGGGATATAGCTCATTTGTAAGAGAACTTGCTTAGCATATGCCTATAAATATAAAATACCATGACAGGTAAGTATACAATGCTGGTAACATTTCAAAGAAAATGAAAGCCAGAACATAATTCTGTTTTCTAAAATTGACAGAACTTACTTGTGAATACTTAAGTTGACCATTGACTGTCAAGTCAAAATAAATTGACAGTTGTGGTATAAATGGATGCAATTAAACTCAGTTTAACATTTAACTTACACAACATATAATTCATTCATTCATGTATCCAACAAATAACTATTGAACACCAAGTATATTTCTGTAAAATAAAAAAGTCAAACTCTTTCTCTTATTAGAGCTCACATTCTAGTAAGACATACATGAGAAGTAATAAAATAAATATATCATTTGCTAGATTTAATGAGGGTATTTAAAGAAAAGTAAAGCTGTGAAGGCAATGAAAGAGAGAGAGGAGTAATTTTATTTTATATCGACTGACAAAGGAAGTCATGATAAAGTAGTATTTTAGAAATCATCTGGAGAAAATGGGAGAATGACCTGCAGAAAATGTTGTAAGAAGATTACAGTTTTCAAAACACTAAAACTTTAAATTTGGAAAATGGAGCACTGGATTTGTTAATATTTGACCTTGAGAAAATTTATCTCCATACAAAATCAAGGCAATGGCACATATACCATACTCTAAAAGGAGGAATAGAATCAGCATTACTTGTATGTAAAAGGGGACAGAAATATTATCCAAACTGAAAAGGGGCAAAAGTACTATTCAAAATTATAATTTATGAAGGGACAATGAACTTGTAAAGATGCAAAGAACTATCTTCCCAATTTTAAGCTGATTTCATAATAAGCCAAAAGAAAGAGGGCTTAAAATTTTCAGTTGCTTACATTTTTGCTAACAGTTTTACTTGAAGAATGTCAAAGACCCTGCATAGTATACAACTAGAGAAATGAAAAGTTGTGCTCCATTTGTATAAAAAAAAATGTCAAAGACCAATGAAAAGAACAACACCTGAGATACAAGTAAAAATAAAGACAATGGAAGAAACAAGTAAAGTATTGAATCTAAAATTTAGCTTTACAAAAAAGCTAAATTTACCTCAGAGTTCATTATTAACTCTTTCACAACACAATCAGTAGAAAAATTAGAATATAGTCACTTTTTACAAAAAAGAGTCATTGAGCTGTTAAGCTCAATTACTTAAATAAAACTTCCAGATTAAACACATGCAGTTCTTTGCCAGTAGGGTTCTCAAGTGCTAGTTCTCAATTTCCTATCTGTTTTAATTTCTGTTACTTCACTCACAGTTTCCAAAGCAGACTAAGTATATTATCTGGGCCTCTTACAATTGGTTCTCAATCACACTCAAGTATGTCTGTAACAATACCTGATTACACAGAGCTTTCTTTTATTTTTTAACATAAATATTAGTATGTATATTTAGTATAAATATATAGTACATATATCTAATATAAATGTATAGTATTCTACAGTTCAACTATACATAGTTGCTTACTGACAGACAAAGAAGTTATTTCCAATCTTTTGCTATTAAGACTATGCTGCATGAAAAGCTCATAATCTTTCATTTTATAATTGAGTAAATAAATTCATGATGTAAATTATTGTAAGAATCAAAGGACATGTTTTATAATTTTGAAGGGTACTACCAAAGTACCCTCCACAGAAGCTGTACCTATTTACATTTCCATGAGCAAAGATGACAGTTCTAGTTTTCCCTGACTTTTGCTAATACAGTGTCAAACATTTTAGATCACCATTAATCTGTAAAGAGAAAAATACCAGGTCAGTGTAGTTTTAATTTACATTTATCCTATTACAAGTACAATTGGACATTGTTCTTGTAGGTTTTAGAGCCAAATAAATTTCCTTTTCATATTTTTTGCCCATTTAAAAAACCTAGTTATAGAATTTTCCTTATTTTAGAAGTTATTTATAAAGAAAATGGCTCATATTTTACACTGAGCTGCAAATATTTTGTCCAGATTTTAGTGTGTTCATAGTCTATAAATAAGTTTTAAAATCTTATTCTTTAAATATTTTCCACACCTAAATCAGTAAAATTTGCCATTGTTTAATATGTACAAATTACAACATGTTTTATTCCTGGCACATAGTTCATGATTAATTGATATTTGCTGACTGAATGAATACATTTATCATTCACTAAATATTTATTCATTATCTGGGCATTAGTATAGGTGCCAGAGATACAGAAGAAAATTTAAAAAGCTCCTTGCCCTCACAAGAACTTGTAGTCTGGCAGAGGAGAATTATACCAACAATTAACTAGAAAATGATGTGAAAGTACTTTAAAATATATGAAGTGTTATGGAAAATGAAATGATAATGTAGGTAATTATGTGAGAAAAAATTACCTGAAGTAGTAATATTTACCCTTTGAGGAGGAAGAGGAATTCGTGAATAAGAAAGTATAAAGCATTGCTAGTAGAAATACAAGTGATGCAGAAGGAGCAATTTGCATAGGATGGGTGAATAAACACAGGGAGAGGAGTCTAAAAAGGCAGGTTCAGATTAGGCTCTATAGATTATATAATCCTATAAACATATTTTATATTGCAAGTTTATGATAGCAAATAGGTTTCATCTTACATACTAACACCAGAGACCACCTAGAACATTCTGCAAAGAATTCTAAGGCTGTGTCTGATCTTGGCAGGAGTGTATTATGACTGACAGTCTGCCATACATTTAGAAGGGCTTACCTCATCCCCAACCCTTTTTATACTTTTATCTAAAAACAAGGTTTTGCTAAGTTGATGAGGCTGTGATAGAACTCACAACCTTCCTGCCTCAGCCTCCTGAGCTGCTGGAATTACTGGCATGTGCCACCACACTCGGCCTAGGAATATGTTTTTAATATCCTTTAACTTCAAATGCCTCATTTGGTTTTCTGTTTCTACTGCTCCCTTCTAAATGTATGGCAGACTGTCAGTCACAATACACTACTGCCAAGATCAGACACAGCCTTAGAATTCTTCTGTGGAGAATGTTCTTGGTGGCCTCTATTGGCTAATGGAAACAGAATGTAAGATTAAACCGATTTGCTATTATAAGCTTGCAATATAAAATATATACTTACAGGATTATATGATCTACAGTGGTTAACCCTTGTGTTCAATTCCTGGTATCCCAAAACCAAACAAACAAACAAACAAACAAAAAACACATTCCTGTCCTTGGGAAAGATAATGTCAAGGTGGCAGACTGGAAAGGGGTGAATATGAGAACAATGTTTTATTCAGATTAGAATTTTCCTCTCCTTTCTATCAATATGATAAAATGATAGTCTTACAGACATTAAAGTGTTCTAAAAAGTATATGAAGTGAACAATCTACTTAATGAGAAGTTAATAAATGTACAGAAAATTCACCACGAGCAGAGTTTATGGACTTCAGCAGACAGATTCATTGACATGTTTTGACTTCTCAGAAATTTTCCCTTTGTTTCCTATCTCTTTAGTCTATTCTAGATAGGTCAGGTTACCAGAGTTTGAAAATATTAATAGTTAATAGTTGAAAATGCATAGGAATAAAAATAAGGGACCACCACTTACATTGAATATTGGCAGTTACTCATAATAGATAGAAATAGCTTCACTTTAGTTTGCAATCTTAAAATAAAGGATTCTATGTGGAGATTATGGATGAAATGAAAGCATCTACTTTTATAAAATGAAATCAGCCAAAATTTCATTTGTAAAAAAAAATATGTCATTATGATCAAATATACTACAAAAATCTAGTTCTTTAAATAAAAAAATAACATATATTGCATTTAAAGAAAAAGAGGATTCTATTAAATGAAAACAAACACATTTGTAAATTTTAGAAATACTTTGCATGTTGACTTGCCTCCATCTTGGGTAATAACTGATAACGCCAAGCTATTTTCATCTTCGTATTAGATTCTGGTGTTTGATGATCACGTACTTCTTCATCAAATTCTTTTTTATAATTATCGTCAAGTAATGGTGCAGGGAGTTCCTTAAAAACCAGAATGACACATTATTGAACATCTATGGTAAATATGACAATTTTTGGAAGCATAATGTTAACAATACTAGAACATCCCAACTTACTACAACAGATGACTTAGAATTGATTTTGTATTAAATCACACAATATAAATATTTCTAAAACTGAGAAAGTATAATATCAAATGTGAAGTTTAATGATGAACTAGAATTGAAAAATATTTGAGTTTCCATACTCATAAAAATCAAATGCTATTCCAATAAGAGGCTATGAATATTTTTAAAGAATTTATACATTTAAAGCAAAGTCTGGAATTAGTGCTTACATATTGCATGTAATTACTGTTATATTTTCCACAAGGTAAAAATAAAGCATGTACACAATCTATTACTAGTTTGTAATTCAAGAATTCAAACAACTCATTCACCAAAATAATGGGTGACGTAACAACTAAGAATAAAGACATTTATTTTACTTATATCAAATATGAGTTTTGCACTGAGCTTATGCCTCTGAACAATGAAAATAGAATTTAAAACCTCTGATTCAGTAAAGAGACATTGAATTCCAATTTATTAATTTTGGAAGGTGACCATTAAGTGACTAAAACAATCAAATACAATTTTCTTGAAGAAGGAAAGTACATACAATAATTTTCTTTTATTTTTTTTATTAGCAGAATCACAAAATAATGTGGGGCTTTGCATTAGTAAATACAATTTTATAAGTTAGCTTAAAGTACAATTTTTATTTTTCAAGGCCATATTTATTCACATTTAGTTTCAAGTCAACTAATCAGCTGAAAATTAAATTATCATATATTTTAGTCAATTCCTAAACAACCTGAATGTGGATTCACATTATACTTCATGCCAGTATTAGAAAATAGTTACGTCATTTAAGCTCCAAAATCTAGAAAAGCACTAGTATCTTAAAATATGAAGTATCATCTTTTCCCAATAAAAGTATTGTTTAATATAGCATTGTTGTTATGAATTTGAAATCTGCAACCAGAATATCTGGGTTGACATCTTGACTTTTCACTAATAGCTGTGTCTGGAATAACCTTGACAACCTACCAGACTTCTCTATGTCTCCATTCATATCTGAAAAATAGTATTCAGTTCAGTAGGTTGTCATCAGGAATAAATAAGTTAAAAATGTAAAATTCATAGAATGGTGCTTGCTACATAGTAAGTATCCAATAAATGTTATGTCTGTCAAATAATTGTCTTAACCATTACTCAGAAGTATACATTTGTAGCTGGGCATGGTGGTGCAAGCCTGTAATCCCAGCACTTAGGAAGGCTGAGACAGGAGAATCGCGAGTTCAAAGCCAGCCTCAGCAATGGCGAAGTGCTAAGCAGCTCAGTGAGACCCTGTCTCTACATAAAACACAAAATAGGGCTGGGGATGTGGCTCAGTGATTGAGTGCCCCTGAGTTCAATCTCCAGTACCAAAAAAATAAAAAGAAGTGTACATTTGTGTATTGCCAGAATTAGGCAATATTTAGTATAAACTATTTCTATGAACATCTTTTTCAATTCTAGAGTCACTTAATAATAATTATGACAAATGTTACCCATATTGAAAATTATTTTTTTTCTGTAGAGATGGAATAAACATTTTAAAATTTATATCACATTGTCTCTCATTGTTCAAAACATGCAAATTTGAAGAGAAATGTTCTTATATTGTTGAGTATAGATATTAGTGAAATAAAAAAGGACTTTTATTAACATAGCTAAAACATCTAAATGAGATTAAATTATAAAAAAGAAAATAAAAAATTAAAAGGACACATATAATCTCATTTATTTTATTAAATACATATCAACTCCTGTAGTAGGCATTTCAAAATTTAAAAACGTTATTAAGTGTCATGGAAATTACAATGATTTAAATTTTTGTAGTGATAAAACAGATTTTTATTTTCAAAAGCTAAAAACATTCAAAAGATGAACAAAAAGTACACTCCAACAACTAATGTCATCTAAAGGTTATTTTCTCATATGCATACTTTTATTGAGATAAAATTCACATAACAAAAATTCACCATTTTAAAGTGTAAAATTCAGTGTTTTTTAGCATATTCAGAATTTTGAAACTATCATTCTCATCACTCTGAAAAGAAACCTCAAACCCATTAAGATATCCACTTTTACTTCCTATAGTTTCTGGCAAGCACTATTCTACTTTCCATCTTGATGGATTATTCTATTCCAGACATTACATATAAATGGAATCACATGTGAATTTTTGCATAGTTTTCTTTCACTTAGCATAATGTTTTCAACAATCATTTATGCTGTAGCATGTATCATCACTTCATTTATCTTTTACTGAAGAATAATATACCATTTTAGAGATACATCATTTTGTTTATCTACTCACTACTTGATGGACATATGGATAGATCATTTCTACCTTTTGGCTATTATGAATAATACTGATATGAACATTCATGAAAAATATTTTTGTGTGAGCATATCTTAATTCTCTTGGGTATAAACCTAGGAGTGGAAATGCTGGGTCATAGGGTAACTTTTATGTTTAACTTTTTGAAGAAGTGTCCAAAGTTTTCTACACTGGTTATACTATTTGACATTCTGACCAACAATCTATGAGGATTCCAATTTTTCTATTCCTCACCAACATTTATTTCTCTTTTTGAAAAAATTAGCTATTACAACTTTCCGGAAGGGAAGATGGTGGAGTTAACCTAGACAGAAACCCACAACTCTTCTGCAGGCCAGATTTAAATCAGTGAAAGAACAGCTGACCAGAGAGACATGTTGAACCCATAGAAGGCATTTCCTGAGGATAACTCCAAGCAGCCAGCAGAGAAATTTGTGCATAGATGTAGTATACTCTACAAAAGGGCTTACAGAGGGTGGTCCCACAGACACCAGTAGCTACCCAGGATGTCTAGATTGCAACCTGTGTCCTCCAGAGTGGCAGCAGCTCTACACTTCTCACAGGGCACCCAGTACCTTTTTGACCAGACCTTCATAACATTACCTTAGATAACTACACCTGCATACTCCAAAATATACACAGGGGAGTGTATATTTCCCACATCAGGTTTGATAGAGCTGGGGACATGGAGCTTTTCTTCATGAGGGTACACAAGACTATATTCCTAAATAGAGAATAACCTGGTTGCTAAGCCACAGAAAATTAGGAACCATTTCCTCCAATCCACCAGAAAGCTAGTAAGTGTCAGGATACACCAAAGATTGGAGGGCATCTCCTAGAAACTGGATCAGATGTGTGCTGGTATGATTACACTAAGGGAAACTTAGAGGTAAAGCTGAAAAGTGGAAGGCATCTTCGAAAGGTCCCAAATTCTGATGAAATTCAAATCAGGAAACCTCAATTAGAAATCTTCCCATCTCAAATAGCTTGGCATGGAATATTATAAATCATTCTAATGTCAGTTCTGATCTTACAAATATTACTTCCCTTATTTAATATTGTCATCCTTAACCCAATTAATTGTATTTCTTCTAATGTTTTGAAGCATGAATTGGAATAATTCTTTCTCTTTTTTCTTTCCTAGCTCAGGGTTACACTTGTCCCTTTAGTTGCTCTTTTCCCTCTTGTATTACTTGCTTCTATCTCAGATTCCCCATTTTTTTCCTAGTTAGTATTATTAATTTTTCTCTTCTCTTTCTCTCACTTTTTTGGTCTGTCCATTCTTTTTTCTTTTCAACCACTATATAGTTTAATAGTAATTTTACTATCTTTCATTATTAATTTCAGAATCTATTCAAGAACATTATTCCAATTTTTATTTGGATTAGGGGAATTGTGGAGAAAATTTTTAATAATAATTTCCCCCCATAAGGTTTATTAGTACATGGCTTTGCTCTGAAGTGACTGCTGTTAATAAGTTTTAGTATCTTCTCTCAAAGTGGTACTAGATACTGAGCATAGTAGTGGGAATACCTTGGGTAGGAGTATCAACACTTAGATATTCACCCAGCCTGGGGAACTTGAGAGAAAGCAGCTCAGGAAATAGTCCCTGACATAAAAGTTGAAGGGAGACTCATTCCAGCAATTGGGTAGAAATACAAAGATTATGAAAAAGTAAGGGAACAAACCACCTCAAATTGCCCACGACATTTTAACAACTAATCCCATTGAAACCACAGTGGAGGAAATTTTGGACAAAAAACTTAGAAAGTTCATAAAGTGATCAATGTACTAAAAGAAGACCTAAGGAGCAAATTAAGGGAGACAATACATAAAATAAAAGAATATTTCAATAAAAGACAAAAATATTCCGAAAAAGGACCAAACAGAAACCCTGGAAATGAAACATTCAATAAATCAGATTAAAAATTCATTTGAAAGCATTATCAATAGATTAGACGACACAGAACAGATTTTCAGGCCTCAAAGGACAAGGTATATAATCTTCAAAACAAAGGCAGCAATAAAGCAAGGATGACAAAAGAACATGAGCAGAATATCCAAAAATCTGGGATAACATAAAGAGATCAAATCTGAAAATTATTGGCTTAAAGGGAGGCATTAAAATATAAACTAAAAGAATAAACAAATTTTTCAGTGAAATAAAAATTCCCAAATTCTGGGAATGAGATAGAAATCCAAATGCAAGACATATTAATGATTCTAAATAGAAAAGATCAGAAAAGATCCTCTCCAAGATGCATAATAGTAAATATGACTAACATACACAACAAGTATAGAATTTTAAGAGCTGTAGGAAAAATAGCAAGTAACATTTAGAGAGATAAGCCAATTAGATTTCTTCTGATCTTTCCACCTGGACTCTACAATTCAGGAAGGCTGGGAATTATATCTTTCAAGTCCTGAAGATAATGTTTACCAAGGAAGATTGCTATATCCAGAAAAGCTATCTTTCAAAATTGAGGATGAAATAAAAACCAAGATAAGTAGAAACTAAAAGAATTCATGACTACTAAGCAAGACTACAGAATGAAGTATTACACACAGAAGAAATGAAAACCAAACATTAAAGCCAGCAAGTGGTTGAATCTCAACAGAAATATAGCCAGGTAAAGGACAATCAAATATAAATTAAACATTAGAAATAAACCAAAATGGCACTGAATGTCAATGGTCTCACCTCATCAATTAAAAGACACAAACTGGTAGAGTGAATTACAAAACAAGATCCAGCTGTATGTTGTTTTCAAAAGACTCACCCTATAAATAAAGACATACACAGGCTGAAATTGAAAGGATGAACAAAGGTATATCATGCAAATGGAGACCAAAAGCAAGCAGGAGTAGCTACTGCTGTATCTGACAAAATTAATCAAAAAAAGAAGTGACCATAGAAGGTCACTTCATACTGGTTAAGAGAACTGAATATTCAACAACAAAATATAAGGAGTATAAATATTTAGACTCCAAATGTCAGTGCACTACTTACATAAAACAAATGGTACTACCTATAAAGTCTCAGGCCCCAATGCAATAATTCAATTTCTACATGTCTCTTTCACCAATAGATAAGTTATCCAGATATAAACTAAAAAAAAAGACCCTTCAGACCTAAAAAATATTATTAATCAAAGGGACCCAACAGATATCTATTGACTATTGCATCCATCAATGACAGAATTCACTTTCTTCTCAGCTCCAAATAGAACCATCTCTAAAATGGACCATATTTTAGTACATAGGGCAAACCTTACTAAATAACAACAGCAATAGCAGCAAGAGATAATTCCTTGCACTTTATCAGATCATAATGAAATAAAATTAGAAATAAAAAATACAAAAAACAAAGCATTTTAACATGGAGATTGAATAATACACTTTTGAAAGAGGAGTCATTCATAGAAGAAATTGGGGAGAAATAAGAAATTCTTGGAAAGAAATGAGAACAGAGATACAATATATCAAAATCTCTGGAATAATTTTGAAGGCAGTACTAAGGGGAAATTTTAAGAATTTAATGCCTACTTTAAAACAAACATAAAGATCCCAACTAAATAATGTTACATCTCAACACCCTAGAAAAGCATGAACAAATTAATTTCAGAACCAGTAGCAGACAGGAAATAATTAAGGTCAGAACCAACATTAATAAAATTGAGAAAAAAAATAAAAAAGAAGACTCAAACCAACAAACTTAGAGATGAAAAAGAAGGACATTTAATATTTTTGAAACCCAGATACTCATTTGAAACTATTTCAAAAACTCACATTCTAAAAATTGGAAAATCTATAAGATATTCACAAATTTCAAGATACATATGACCTACCCAAATTGATCCAAGAGGATATGAAAACCCAAACACATCAATATAAAGTACTGAGATTGCCTTCCAACAAAGAAAAGCCCAGGACCAGATGGATTCTCAACTGAGTTATACTAGATTTTAAAAGTAGAAACCATGTCAATCTTCCTTGAATTATTCCATGAAATAGAAAGGGAGAAGATGCTCACAAATTCATTTTATGATGCCAGTATCACCCTGATATTTAAACCAGATAAAGACATATCAAGGAAATAAAATAACAACCAATATCCCTGATAAATATAGACACAAAAACCCTTAATAAAATGTTACCAATTCACATTTTCAAAAACACAGCAAGAGGACTGTACATCGTGATCAAGTTGGTTACATCCCAGGGATGCAAGGTTGGTTCGTTCAACATACCCAAATCAATACCAAATCAAATAAATGCAATTCGCCACATATATGAAATTAAGACAAAAATCATGTGGTCATCTCAATAGATGCAGAAAAAGCCTTTGACGAAATTCAGCATCCATTCTTACTAAAAACACTGAAGAAATTAGGGAGAGAAGGAATTAGTCTCAATATCATTAAGGTATATTATAAACACCAAACCCACATATAGCAAATAGAGAAAAACTCAAAGCATTTCCTCTAAAATTAAGAACAAAACAAGAATGTGCACTCTCACCACTCCTATTCCATATATTTCTTGAAACTCTAGTTATAGCAATGAGCCAAGAGAAAAATTGAAGGGATAAATAGGAATAGAAGTCAAATTACCTGTTTACTAGTGACATAATCCTATACTTAGAAGACCCAAAAAATTCCACTCAAATATTAGTTAGAGATGATAAATAGAAGGATACAAGACCAACATGTAAAAATCAATAGCTTTCTTACACTCCAATAATGAATCTTCTGAGAAGAAAACAAGAAAAACAATTTCATTCACAGTTGCCTCAAAAAAAAAAAAAAAAAAAAAAAAAAAAAAAAAAAAAAAAAAAGAAAGAAAGAAAGAAAAGAAAACTTGGGAATAAAATCTAACCAAGGAAGTTAAAAACCGCCCACAATGAAAATTAGAGAACACTGAAATGGAATCCAAAGAAGATCTCAAAAGATGAAAATACCTTCTATGTTCTTGGATAAGTATAATTTATATTGTCAAATGGCTAAAAGTGATATACAGAGTCAATGTGATCCCAATCAAAATACCAGTGACAGGCTTTATGAAATTAAAAATGAATAGTGCTAAAATTCATATGTAAGAATAAAAGACCCAAATTAGTCAAAGGAATACCAAGCAAGAAAAAACATGTGGAGGCCTCACAATACCTGATCTCAACTATACTGCAGAACTGTTGTAACAAAAACAGCATTATACTGACATCAAAATAGACGAAGGCCAATGGAATGAAATAAAAGATGCAGAGAGAAATTCACATAAATACAGTCATCTGATCCTTGACACAGGTGTCAAAAACATACATTGGAGAAAATGGCTGTTTTTAACAAATTGTGTGGGAAAACTGGAGATCCATTTGTAGAAAAATGAAACTAGATGCCTCTTACCCTACACAAACATCAACTCAAAGTAGATCACAGACCCAGGAAGTTGAACATAAACACTGTAACAGCTACATGAAAACATCGTGTCAACATTCCAACATATTGAGGCAGGCACAGACTTCCTTTGCAAGACTCTTTAAAACTCAAGAAATAAAATCAAGAATCAGTAAGTGGGACTGCATCAAATTAAAAAGCTTCTGTGTGGCAAAGGAAACTACTAAGAATGTGAAGAGAAGTGTAAAGAGTATGAAGAGTGTGAGAGAATGGGATAAAATCTTTCTAGCTACTCTTCTGACAAGAGATCAATATCCAGAATATATAAAGAACTCAGAAAACTTAACATAAAATAACAAATAATCTAATCAATAAATGGGCAAATGAATTAAATAGGTGTTTCTCAAAAGAAGAAATACAAGAGCCAACAAATATATGAAAAAAATAAATATTCTCTTAGCAATCAGGGAAACACAAATCAAAACTACACCATAAAGATGGTGAAAATGTGGGTAAAAAGGTATACAAACGTATTGTTGGTGGGACTGCCAATTAACACAACCATTTGGAAAGTAGTATGTAGTTTCCTCAAAAAACTAGAAATGGACCCACCTCATGGCCCAGTTATACCGTTCCTTGGTATTTATCCAAAAGAACTAAAATTAGGATACTACGGTGATACCATACATACATACATACCAATGTTTAGAGACATGCAATTCACAACAGCCAAGTTATGGAACCAATGGAGATGTCCTTCAATAGATGAATGGATAAAGAACTTGTGGTATATACATACAATGGAGTTTTACTCAGCTGTAAAGAATGAAATTATGACACTTGCTAGTTAATAGATGGAACTGGAGAACATCATGCTGAATGACATAAGCCAGATTCAGAAAGTCAAAGGTCAAATGTTTTCTCTTATATGCAGAAGCTGGAGAGAAATAAGGATATTTTTTAAGTGGCTCTTATGAAAATAGAAGTGAGAACAGTGAAGTAGAGAAAGGCCATAAGGAGAAGGGAAAAGATATGGAAAAGAGGAGGAACTATGGAATTAAATTGGCCAAATTATGCTATTATATGTATGACTATATCACAATGAATTTCACTTTTATGCATAACTATAATGCATCATTTTTTTAACAAAAGGAAATGAACAAAGGGAATTGGGGGAGAGAGGAGGGAAGGGAAGGGGTAGTATTGGGCACTGAAAGGAACAAATCATGTTATATGCATTTATAAATATGTCAAAATGAACCCCACAATTATGTAAATTATGTAAACTACAATGCACTGAAACATAAATTAAAAAAATCTATCTAGTCTGTATAAAAATGGTATCTCAAAGTGGTTTAAATTTCCATTTCTCAAATGACAATGAGGTTGAAGACCTTTTCATGTGCTGGTTTGTCCGTTTGTATGCCTTCTTTGGAAATATGTCTATAAAATCTTTTTTCTATTATTTTAATTCAGTTGTTTATCTTTTTATTACTGAGAGACTTTTGTTATTGTGAGACTTCCTTATTCTAGATTACTAGAGTCAACAAATAGGTGAATTGCAAATATATTCTTCCATTCTATGGGTTGATTTTTCACTTTCTTGACAGTATTCTTTGATTTACAAAAGCTTTTGGTTTTGATGAGCCCAATTTATCTGTTCTTTCTTTTGTTGATTGTGCTGTTGACATCATATATAAAAAATGTTGCTTAATCCATGGTCATGAAGAGTTATACATGTTTTCTTTGAAGAGTTTCAATTCTTATATTGCTATTCCAACTCAATTTTTATATGTGATATGAAGTAGGAGTTCTGATACTTTTTATAAAATCAAAGTATCAGTTATATTGAAATTATTTATTATCTACTATGTGCTAATTTTTGGCCTTGGTTTTGAGCATATAGCAGTGAACAAATTTCGTAACAATACCAAGAGTATATACATATACTGCTTACTCTGTTCCAGGGCCTTTTCTAAGAGCTTTAGATATATTAGGTATTATTACTATTACCTTTTCACATAATGGGGAACTTCAACATAAACAGGCTAACTTACTTGCTCAAGGCAATAAATCTATCTAGTAAAAGATGGAGCTGAGAATTTGAATCTGGATAGTCTGATTTCAGAGTGTGCATTCTCAACCACAGGCTACAATGCCTCTATTAGTAGTTTTCCCTATATTTTGAGGTGTAAAACAATAAGTAAATGAACAACTTTATAATGAATAACATGATAATAAATGGTAAGAAGGCAGAGGCTCTCTTTTAAAAAAAGTGTTCAGAGATAGCCTCTGATAAAGTCACAACTGATGCATATGACATAATTCTGGGTACAATTCTACAAACAATTAACTGCAACTACATATAACATACTACTACAAATACCTTCCAAATAGATGAGACACCATTTTTATATAATTAGTAATCTTTCAGGGTCACATCTATGGTATTCTCCAGATCAAGAGAGTTGAAAGAGCACAAATACAGACTCAGTTATATTTCATAGAAATATGAAGGATCTTGAGGATCTCTAATTTAATCTTGCTTCATTTTTCACATGCATATAATTTTATTTCTGAAACAAGGAAGCAAACATTTTAAAATATTATAAAAATAGATTTAAAGATTAAATTTAAATTAATGCCTGGGTTGCAGAACGTTTCCATGTGGAATTGTCAAAAATTTATTTTTTCTCAATTGTCCTTTTCTGCATTTAATAAAAGATCCTTGATAACAATTAAAACATTTTATGATTGGAAGTAGTATTGCTAATCTTAGTTATAATAACATATCAGCATTGATATTAATCAATAATCACTGATATTATGCTGTTTAATATAGTAGCCTCTAGCTATATGTGGTTATTTACATTTTAATAATTGAAACTAAATAAAATGAAAAATTCAGTCCCTGGATTGCACAAATCACATTTCATGTGCTAAATAGGTATATGTGGCTAATTGCAACTGTTGGACTGCACTGGCAGAGAACATTTCCAACATCAAAGAATGTTCTACTGGTCAGTGCTGGTCTAGAAAATGGGAAACACATCTATTTATTCACCAAACACTTCAAATTGTTTGCTATCTGTGGTTTACAACTGTAAATGACACACTTTACACTTACATCAACCAGAATTTTGAGGTAACATTGCAACTTATTTAAAATTAAAATCATAAGGCAAATATTCTATTTTTCAATATCTAAAAAAGTTATGTTTTCCTATGTCCTTCATACTCTATCCTATGCAGAATTAATTATATAATAGATAATAAACTGCCTTCTTCGCTTGGGTACTGTTATTTGTGTATTTTAGTCTGTAATTTTAACATTTTCCCTCATCCTTTCAACTATTTAATACAGTTTGTATAATATATATTTTTATGGGCTGATTCAAATTATTTAACAAAACAAATTAGAAATCCTTTTTAAAAACAATTTCCTAGTGGTTCTCTTTATGATTTAGATATTTCAAAATATCTAACACAAATTTTAGCTAATAAATGTCACATACACAGAAATATTTTGACAATTTTATTTTCCCTATTATCCTCTTGCTTTCAAAAGTAGTATCCATCCTGGGCAAGGAGGCAAATAATGGTTGTAGCCTGAGTTACTCTGGAGGCCGAAGTGGGTGGATTGCTAGAACCTAGGATTTCAAGACCAGACTAGGTAACAGAGCAAAACCCCATCTCAAATAAATAAATTAGTAAATTAAAATGAAAAATAAAAATAAGTACTCAAGTATCCTTGTAGAAATTAATATTTATTAATTTCTAAATGTTGAACCTAAAAAAGTGTAAGATATGGAGACATGACCCATTAACCTACCACCTGAAAATTAGTCTATAACATATTTGAGTATTTCCCTCTATGTTTTCATACTGTGTGTCTGTATGTATGTATACATATTATAAAATACATATTACCATTATGCTTATTATATGTTACTAGAATTTATATTTTAACTTATTGTGATCATTTTCACATTTAATCATTCCTCAAAAAGATTTTCAATGGCGGTAAATTATAACATTATATTGCTTAATCAAAATTCAATTTATCACTTCTCTATTGTTGGACTTTTAGGGTGTTTATAATCTCAAAAATGCTATAAGCATAGTTGATCATAACATAACTGGTAGCTGGGCATGGTGGCACATGCCTGTAATCCCAGCACTTTGAGAGGCTGAGACAGGAGAATCGCGAGTTCAAAGACAGCCTCAGCAACGGTGAGATGCTAAGCAACTCAGTGAGACCCTGTCTCTAAATAAGACACAAAAACAGGGCTGGGGATGTGGCATAGTGGTCGAGTACCCCTGAGTTCAATACACAGTACCAATAAATAAAACAAATAAATGCTTTTTGCATCTCACATTATTATTTCTATGATATATAAAACTTACAGAAAAGGCTGGAAATAAATAACATAATAAATACTCCAGTTTCTACAACTTGCCTGTATCATATCTTAACAAATGACATGCTTAAAAAACAAAATAGCAATTTCAGCAAACAAAGAGCAACGTTTGTGTGAAAATAGGATTGTTTCAAAGATGTCTGAAGGAACTTTAAGAATCACAGATCTTATATTTTCCCCTAGAGTCAGGAAACTACTCAACCCTGACTGCGCAAAACAAATGGAGAGGTCAAATCAGACAAACTTTGGATGTAGGAGCACTGCTGAAGGCAGAGATGAGACACGATATTGAAAACAGGGTAGTTTTTTGAAAGCCTTCATACAGAAGGGTGAGACAGACAGAGTTGCTTCCCACTGCTATGCTATCAGAAGGCCAGAGCCATTCTTAAACAGAGCAAGAAGACTCTATATTTAGGATACTGAAAGATTCTTTCCAGGGGAAACAATTAAAAGACAACACTGTTAGCTTGTTAGATAATCTTTTTTTTTTTTTTTTTTGGTACTGGGGATTGAACTCAGGGGCACTCGACCACTGAGCCACATCCCTAGCCCTATTTTGTGTGTGTATGTGTGTGTGTGTGTGTGTGTGTGTGTGTTTTAATGTAAAGACAGGGTCTCACTGAGTTGCTTAGCGCCTCGCCACTGCTGAGGCTGGATTTGAACTCGTGATTCTGCTGTCTCAGCCTCCCTAAATGCTAGGATTACAGGCTTGCGCCACCACTCCCGGCTTGCTAGATAATCTTATAACATACCCAGTAGTCTACACACTGTGCTCAAAAATACAGTGTTTCCAATTACTTTTTCAGTCCACCATTCCTGAATATGAATGGACGGGAATAATTAGATGTTTGAGAAAAGCATTTAATGCAGAATTCAAAAACCAAGAGAAGCAGGAAACAGAAACAATGCCAAGAACAGATAAAAACTTCAAAAATAACAATAAAAAGGTTATAAGATGGGATCAAAAACAAAAGAATAAAAATTCAGTAAAAGGAAATAATTGGAGAAAAAATGAGGTTTATAGAAATTACAAATGTAATAGCAGAGTTGACCAAAAAAATTGACCAGAAGTGCTGAAAGATCAACTTGGTCAAATCTCTCCAAAGAACATTAACAACGATGACAGCAATAAGAAAAAAAAAATCACAATAGATAAGAAGTTTTAAAATGCTTTCCAACTGCCAAGCACTATTCTAAGAATGCTATACAATGTTTAATTCTCAAAATAATTATATGAAAAAAAGCACTATTATTAAACCCATTTTACAGATGAAGAAATTGGAGCACAAATGTTAGTTAACTTGTCCAAATTCACAAAGTAAGTAAACAGCAGTGTCAGAATTCAAATTTGGAAAGTTTCATTCATTCTTCTAATTATGTTATATACTTTCTTAAAGAGACAGATATGTGAGAGAAGAGAAACATTTAGAGGACTAGTCCCACTGGTCCTACAAGGATTTCTGAAAAAAGGAGAAAATATAGCAAAGGAAAATATCAAATAAGTAATCTAAAAGAAATTCTCGGAACTAAAAAAAAAAATAGAAGATTTTAGACTTAAAAATCCTACTGAGACTCAGGAGGTAGAGGCAGGAAGCTCTCAAGTTCCAGGCCAGCCTCAGTAACTTTGTGATACTCTAAGCAACTTAGTGAGACCTTGTTTCAAATAAAAAATAAAAAAGGGCTGGGGGTGTTGCTCAGTGGTTAAATGCCCCTGAGTTCAATCCCCAGTATGGGGGGCGGGGAGAAAGCAAAGCAAACAACCAACCAAACAACAACTCCCCTGAGTACTTAAATTATGACTAGAAATAGACCTCCAACAGGGTACATAATTCTGACACTTTAGAACAAGAGGGATTAGAGAAAATCTCAACAGGGGACTGGGTGGGAACATATCAGAAATATAAATGGTATCAAGCTTTATAATATCAATTTAAAGAGGAAGTTAAATCTAGTCTAGAATTCTATATTTAGCCAAACTAATGTTAAATTTGAGGGCAGAATCAAGACGTTGTCAGGCATGTAAAGTTTTAAAAAACTCTACTACCTCACTTTGAACCTCCATTCACTCTCACGCAGAGAACACACGCAGCACCAAAATAAGTAATACACTCATTACAAAGATGAGGACGAGGGACAGGCAATGAGATCCTTTCCACAGAGGCAAGGTCAAGGCAATTACTCAAATAATAAACGAAAGTTCCAGAATAACAGTTGTATAGGCAACCTAGAGAGCAAGCAGCCCATTTGAAGCAGGAGAACAGAGGGTTCCAGGGAGCATGCTTAAATATATTAAAAAAGAGTTTTTTTAGAAGTTTAGTCATAAATTGGAAATGAATGAGTAATTAATATAATTGAAAAAATGAGGCATATTAACTCCAGAAAAAACCACTGGTGTACCAAAAAAGGGGAAATATAATCATAGAATATTAACTATTGTCAATAATAAATTGTCACAATGTAAACACTGAATACTGATTTAACTAGGGAAAGAGATTTAAATATGTTGAAAGGAAAGAAGGAAAGCTGAAGAGTGATAGATAAAGGGATAGAGAGAGAGACAGAGAGAGAGAGAGAGAGGGAAGAGAGAGATTACATGAGAGCTAAATCTTCATATTTTATCCAAGAATGTAAGTAAACATAAAAACTGGGCGAGGGGAATAGGAAGCAGTGCAAAAATAAAAAGCCAAATAAAGGTCATAAAAAAGAGCTGATAGTGGTCTCTATTTCACTAGCCCTAAACTCACTTTTCTATTAGTATTAAAAGAACATCTAACATCAGACCTTTTAAAAACCTTTTATTTCACAATAGTAAGTTGTGGAGTCTCAAAGAGCACGCTATTTTCATTTTAAGGAAAAGAGGCTCAAATATACTTACCCAAAATCCTCTCTGAAGTGAGAATTGTAACATTAAGAGGAAACAAATGAAATAGAAGAAATAGTAACCCCTCTCCCCCTCATCCAATTAATTGTGATTATTTTTCCTTACAAAATGAAGGAGCATATTGTATTCACTATAAAATTCAGCATGACAAAGAGCATACAACCTACTGTTTCTGGCATTCCTAGCATTATTCCCAGAAGTGTTTTAGAAATCTCTAACTTCGGGGGAGAGAGAAGCCATTGTATCTTTATGTAGATAAGCTCTTATCAAATTTTATCCCATGATGAGATCCTTTTTAAAGGAAGGGTCTGTGACTTAGTCTTCTTGTTACCATTAATAATTATTATGGACTGAATGTGTCTTTTCCAAATTTGTAGCTTGAGGCCTTAACTACCAATGAGATGGTATTTGGAGAGAGCCTATGGACATAATTAAGGTTAAATGAACTCATGTAGGTAGGGCCTTGATCTGATAGGATTAATTAGTATCCTTATAACAGGCACCAGAAAGCCATCCCTCTTTGTGCACAAGGAGGTTATATGAGCCCATTGCAAGAAAAGTCAGTCTAAAAAACAGGAAGAGAGTCCTCACCAGGAAATGAATTATCTGGCACTTTGATCTTGAACTTTCCAGTCTCCAGAACTGTGAGGACATATCTCTGTTGCTTAAGCCATCTAATTTATCATATTTTGTTATGGTAGCCCAAGCAAAGACAAATTTTAATATCAAGAAGTGAGGTGCTACTGTAACAAATCCCTAAACATGTGAAAGCAGCTTTGGAACTCAGAGATGGGCAGAGAAGCTGGAAGAATTTTGAAGTGCATGCTAGCAATATAGACATCAAGGGCAATTTTGGGGAGGTCTCAGACAAAAATGTAGAAAAGATAACCCTCTGTCATAAAGTGACCAAGAACTTGTGGGAACTATGTTCTGGTGTTTTGAAGAAGGCAGAACTTCCAAGTGATGAAAACTGAATATGTAACTGAGATTTTTAAGCAAAGGATTGAAGGAATAGCTTGGTTCCTCTTGATTGCTATAGTCAAATGTAATAGGAGAGAGATAATTGAAAAAGAAATTGTTAAGCAAAAAAGAATCAGAATGTGAAGATCTAGTAATATCTCAGCTTATCCATACTGACAATGTTCGAAAGGAACACAAAGAGTGTAGTTGAACAACCATTGAAAGAGAAAGCCTTAGTGTAACCAGAGGATTTAATCAGTCATCTCAACAGAACAGAGATGGTGTGGCAGTATGAAGCAAGGCTGTTGGACTTAGTAGCTTTTTTATAAGTTGGGATCATAGACTTATCTGGCTGTGAATATGTGCTATTCTTCAAAAAAAGGGGGAAGGAATCCAACTGTGATTTAAAGGTCACCAGGGTGCCACTTCCACCACAGGCTTAGAGTGTACAGGTGGAAGATGAAGGCTGCCTCCACTTTAGTTTCAAACTCTCTGCACAGGCTTTTGCAGAGATCCAAGTGAGCAATACTCATCTAAGCTGAACAGGCGAGTCTGTTCCACCCAAATGCGAGGGCAATATTACTACCTCCGGTGAACCTGAAAGGTAAAGCATCAAACTAAATAGGATTAATATTGAGCCTTACGTCCAATGGAATTTGCCTTGTAAAGCTTTGCACTTACTTGGGACCCATCACACCTTCCTTCATCCTCATTTCTCTTTTGGAATGGGGATGTCCATCCTGTATTTGTCAACCACAATGTTTTAGAAGCACTTGTTTGGTTTCACAAGTTCACAGCTAGAAATTTTGCTTCAGGAAGAATCATACCTCAAGTTTCAGTCACAACTGACTCTGGTGATATTTAGATGCAACTTTGAATGTCAGAGTTAATGCAGGAATAAATAAATAGTAAACGTATAGTCATCCCTCTGTATCTGCTGGTGACTGGTTCCAGGACCCTGCATGAGTAATAAAATCTGTGGATGCCCAAGTCCTGTTTCGCTCAGCCTCCCCCCCCCCCCCGCTGTGACCAAAAGACCTGGCAAGAACAATTTTAGAGGAGGGAAATTTATTTTGTACTAACAGTTTCAGAGATCTCAGTTCATAGATGACCAACTCCATTCCTCTGCGCTCAATGTGAGTCAGAACATCACAGTGGAAGGGTGTGATGGAGCAAAGTGGCTCAGGACATGCAACTGAGAAGCAGAGAGACTCCACTCACCAGATACAATATATATACCCCAAAGGCATACAATATTTGTACCCCAAAGGCATACACCTTCTCCAGCCACACTCTACCTGCCTTCAGTTACCACCCAGTTAATCCCTATCAGTGGATTAATGCACCAATTAGATTAAGGCATTCATAACCCAATCATTTTACCTCTAAACTTTCATGCATTGTCTCACATGAGCTTTTTTGGGGGGGAGGGTCACCTAATATCGAAACCAAAACAAGCCCTTTCTATAAAATAGCATATTATTTGCATTTAACCCCCACACATTCTCCAATATACTCTAAATGATCTCTAGATTACTTATGATACATAATATAATGCAAATGATGTGTAAGTATTTGTTATACTGTGTTATTTAGGAAATAATGACAACAAATACATGTCTAAGCATCAATATATATATTTGATGAAAAAATAAATGATGGCTAATAAATCTGTTTCTAGTCATTCTACAAATTCCAGTCCTAGATCTTGAACTGCTTGCTAGATATTTTACCTGAATATTTGATTACATATCAAAATACATAAATTAGGTTATCATCTTTCATTATTCTTTTCTCCCTTTTTCTCAACTCTGTCTCCTCCTTACTTTTTCTACCACTACTTTCTCAGTCATCCACAATTCATTTTCTCTCCTGGTTCTTGCCAGAATGCACCCAGAGTGCCCTCAGTTAACCCATTAAGTAGAGTACCAAGAAGATATGTCTATACTTTTATTCTTATTTCATACTATTCTCTTACAAAGTGTATAATACATAGTTACTCAGGAAGTCCTGAGCTCTTCTACCTTTAAATCTTTACTACTGCTATTCTCTTTCCTTTTTAAGTGGTACTGTACATTTGGGTATTCAATAAAAATTCACTTGATGGAAAAGAGGAAAATTCATCACAATAGGGATTATAAAACTCATTTGTTATTTTTATCCCTTGTATGTTTCTACCCAGGGAATTCTACATTTAAAAATTAAATAGTTTCAGAAAGCAATGCACAAACCAGTTTATACTCAGTACCTTCAAAAATTTCATTAGGGACTGGGGATGTAGCTTAATAACAAAGCACTTGCCTACCATGCATAATGTCTTGGATTTGCTCCCCATCGATGCAGGAAAAAAAGATTTATTAGAATAACAAGAAATGAACTAAATTCATAAAAATATAGAGAAGAGATGCCATGAACATATCATAAACTAATGAACTTGAAGCTAACAATAGAAACTATTGAAAACAAAGGACAGAGGGAAAAAAGGAAAAGAACAATTCCTGCAAGTTTTTTCATATAATTGTCAAGCTGAATCAAAAAAATATATATAGAAATGCAAAAAACTTAAAACCCAAACAAGAAAGTAGGAGGACTTAAAATATCTGATCTCAAGACATTGTAAAACTACAAAAATCAACTCCATGTAATATAGACAAAAAAGGGGAACGGAAGAGACAATTGAGAAAGAATCAATATATTTAGTTAACTGATTTTCTACAGGTTATAAAGCAATTTAACATGAAAAGAACAATCTTTTTAAAAAAAAAACTTGGAAAAGAACAAAAGAGAAAATCTTAGTATTTTTGAAATATCCTAGGGGTCAGGAAACTATGGGTGAAATACAACCAGTCAACTCAGTAAATACAGTTTTACTAGAAAACAGACTGGCCTATTTAGAAATTATCTACAGCTGATTAACATTAACATCGAGTGGTTCCAATAGAGACCACATGATCTGCAAGGTCAAAATGCCTACTATATAGCCCTTTACAGTTTACTGACATCTGAGTTATTCAAATAATTCTTAACTTGTACAAAAATATAACATACACTAGAAGATAAAAACCTGAGGGTTTGGACTTCATAAAAATAAAAAGACACTCTAATGAAAACAGGAAGGCCAGAGATTAGAAGAAAATATTTGCCAAAATATTTATAGCTGATAGAGGATTTGTATCCAGCACATATAACATCTTATAAATCAATGATAAAATACACTTAAAAATGGATAAAAGTTTAACTAGCACTGCACCAAAAAGATAAATGAATGGCTAACAAACAAAAAGATGCTCAACATCATTAGTGATTAGGAAAACGCAAATTAAACCCACAATGAAATAGATATTACTATGTGCCCACTAGAACAGGTTAAATAAAAATTTAAAATTGACAACTAAATGTTAGAAATAAAGAGCAAATGGAATTTTTATACACTGTTCATAGGAATACAAAAATGTACAGCTACTTTTAAAAAGATTTGAAAATTTATTTAAAAATTCAACATTCGTTTTCCATATGACCCAGCAATTCTCCTCTTAGGTATTTACTCAAAATAAATGAAAACATATGTCCACATGAAGATGTATACATTACTGTTCACAGGAAATTCACTTAATAGTAGAGAAAAAAATGAAAAAAAAATCCAAATGTCCATCACCCAGAATGGCTGATAAAAGCAGCAAAAGGATGAGACAATTAATACAAACAGAAATAGGCAAAGTGAAAGAAGCTGGATGCAAAATACTATATACTATATAATTCCATATATATGTATACATATTATATACACATGTGTATATAATTTTATACATATATACAATTATAGAAAAGACAGACTACTGAGATGTAAGCAGATTAGAGGTTGCCATAAGTCAAGTGTTGATGGGAGGAGATTGAGAACAAATGAGTACCTTTCAGAAGGGATAGAAATGTTCTGTTATGTGGTGGTGGTCACACAACTGTGCACACATATCAAAACTCATAAAATCACACATAAATGATGCTAACGAGAAATACCACATGCATGAAATAAAAATGGTTTATTATATATATGCATATGATATTTTTTGGGGGGAGGGGGATAATACTACCAATCTCCATAGAAGTTAACTCCTTTGAAGGTGAGAGAGGAAAGTAAATGGAATTTGAAGCATGTGCATTGAACCTCATCTATGACATAAGTTACAGAAAAGAAAATATACACTATGTATGAATTATTTACATAATTGAAATTTAATTTTAAGAAGCCAAAGGAACAACAGAAAAAATAATTCTTGAACTGATCAGTTTTTCACAGAAAAGATATAATAAGGATGAAAGAAAAACTGACCCATAAATACACACTGTCATGACATAACTCCATGGATAAAAGTAGGACCCTAAAAGCTTTGGAGGAGAAAAATATGCTAACTAAAAATGAAAAAAGAAGTAGATTAGATATCTATCTCAATAATACTGGATTTTAAGACACTGAAAAAATGTCTTCAAAGTGTGAGAAAAGCGATATTGAACAAGCATGAAATATAGGCATTTTAAAAGCATTTGATATTTCAAAAGCTTACCTACTTACAACTTCTAAAAAAATTACTTGAAGATATGACTTAGCAGTATAAAGGAGTCCAATAAAGAGGTAAAAAGTGTAAAAATAACCAAGACACTCTAACTCCTTGTAATACAATAAGAATATGTATATATAGTTTATTGATCAGAAATTTAAAAAGAACCTAGAAATGTTAGGAACTGAATAAAAAGCAAAAGCTGATGATTGATTACACATGAAGAAAAAGAAGGAACTAAAAATGTGAATGACACTGAGTAACTGAGGGAATATAAGTAATAAGAAATTCACTTTCCTCTTAAGAGGCTCTAGTAACAGGCATTTCTTCATCAAAGGTTCAATTATATTTGAATTCTGAACAGAAAATATTTATATAATAAAAAATCTTCAATGCTGCTAAATGTTTTGCAGAATGAAAAATGAACTTGTGTACAAAATATAACTTAAGCACAGTTACAGAAGAGAATTTAAGGGTTGTAATCATTGAAGACTTATAAGTAATTTATAACTAATCGAAGATAATAGGTGTAGAAAGAAGTGATGGCAGATGGTGGTTGTGATAATTTATTTTACATAACAGGCAATGAATAGTAAATGTAAAATGGATGGACCAAAGAATAAAAGATAAAAGCATTATTCACAATTGTAACAGTCATCAGTAACAACAATAAATATGAATCAACATTGGGGGATCTCTCATAGAGCGGCAGTGAAAATGCAGATTGTGGAATGCATGGATGGGGAAAGTTTAATTTTCCACTTTAATTCCTCTTATTTTTGCTTAATTTTGACTACTTTTAAATTATTTTTGTAATAAAATATAAATATGAAGACACATTAAATACATCTCTAATCACAAATGAATTGTAAAAGAGTTCCTGGAGCCGGGCACGGTGGCTCAAGCCTGTAATCCCAGTACTTAGGGAGGCTGAGGCAGGAGAATTACGAGTTCAAAGCCAGCCTCAGCAACAGTGAGGTGCTAAGCAACTCAGTGAGACCCTGTCTCTACATAAAACACAAAATAGGGCTGGGGATGTGGCTCAGTGGTTGAGTGCCCCTGAGTTTAATTCCCAGTACCAAAAAAAAAAAAGAGTTCCTGGGAAAAAGTGTATGTTATAAATGACTAACAGTTATATTAATAAGTCTTATTGATATCGTCTGTAGGGCTGATAAACGTTTAAAACAGAAGTAAATCCCCTAAACTTTTTTGCAGCACAATAGTTTATCCATAAGAACTAAAGCACTTCCATAGCAGAGCTTGATTGTGGATTGTTTCCCCTTATTTTAAAGCTAGTATCACAGAGATTAGGACATCTTCAAACTCTGGAAAAATGTAGGTCAAACAAATGTCCAGTTCCTGATTAATCAGCTCTTAATGTTTCCTAATCACAGTAAATATCTTGTTTTTAAACATAATTTTTCCTCCTGATGGAATATTTCCTGAGTGAGAAACAAAGAACAAAAACAAAACACTTCTATATACGTGATATTGATGTATGAAATACATTTTAAGAAATACAGGTTCTTGCCAGGCATAGTGGCACTTATCTGTAATCTCATCTACTCAGGAGGGTGAGGTAGGAGGATCCCAAGTTCTAGGCCAGCAACAGTAACTTAGCAAGAAACTATCTCAAAAATAAAAAAGGCTGGTGATCTAACTCAGAGGTAGAACACTCCTGGGTTCAATTCCCAGTATAAAAAAGGAAAAAAGAAATACAGGTTCTAAATTCCAACTTCAAATGAAAGGAGATATATTCACATGAAAACATCAACATATTAAAAGATATTATTATTTTAAAATTAGTGGCATTATGGTGAGCAAGGACCATTAAGAATAGTGACAATCAGAAATCTGAGAGTGGGTAATTAAAATACACCAAAATTCTGGTTCAAAATTGAGGCATGTACTCAGTGTATTTCATTGATTCTAAGGCTGATTTTTTTCTTCATATGTTGCAATCTCTGAAATTAGGATCCATTTTACAACTGATAGTATATAATAATCATTAGTCAAATAGAAGATATCAAGCTATCATTGTCTGCATATGTAAAAACTTGCTTGTTATTCTTGGAATGCAAGCAAACAAATGAAATTCTTCAACGTTTCAACCAACAGTCCATGAAAGGATCAACTAAAGAATATGAACAATGATCTTTAAAAAATTTTCCACTGATACACTTCCTAAGAAAATCAAGAAAGCATCTGCAATAATACTCACAGGATGGATGTTAATGTTTTGTAATGAAATCTGGGTGCAATGTTGCAGCACATTTAACAAGTACTGCTGCACCAGTGCTCTTGATGACCGAGAGAAATGTATGCAAAAACCGCAAAGGGTGAAAATCCAAAAATGGATGTCTGTAACAGAGTGATGTAAAACAATAGTATTCCGAATGTGAAGAAGTCTAAGAAAACTTTCATTAAGAATTTTTGAGTTCTACTCCAGAGTTCCTGTGGACCGGCAGGAACCGCAGAGGGCCCAGATCCACCCTCAGGAAACTCCACGGGTGTCCAGCCAACGGGACACCAGGGACTGCTAGCCGCTAGCCACTGGGGAGCCTAAACTCAGGGTAAGAGTCCCCGCAGAGACCCTAGTGTGAGGCAGCCCTGCCCAAGGGCAGCCTGGGCCTGCCCAGTTCCGCTCCAGAGTGCCTGTGGACCAGCAGGAGCCACAGAGGGCTATGATCTGCCCTCAGGATCCTCCACGGCTGTCCAGTCAAAGGGAGACCAAGGACTGCTACCTCTAGCCACTGGGGAGCCCAAATTCAGGGCAAGAGTCGCTCCAGAGACATCAGTGCGAGCCAACCCCGCCCAAGTGCGCTCTGGGCCCGCCTCAGTTCTGCTCCAGAGTTGCTGTGGTCAGGCGAGACAGAGGCCCAAAACTGCCCTTACGGAATGCCAGGGGTGCCCAGTTGAAGGCAGACCAGAGCCTGCTAGCTTCCAGCCCCAGGGGAGCTCACACTCACTGTAAGGGTCGCACACAGACTCTCCTGCTCGTGACCCTGCCTAAGTGAGACCTGGGCCTGCCTCCAGTTCCACTGGAGAGTTCCTGTTCACCAGCAGGAGTGCAAGAGAGGGGCAAAACAGCCCTCAGGGGCCGCCTCAGGAGCCCAGCCAAGGCCACTCCCACTGCCCTCTAGAGGTACATCCACTAGCTCCGCCATCAACTTTAGTGGCAGTAGTGCCCATCTGGGGACACTAGGGGAACAGAAATAGCTCCAAGGTGAGACACAGGTAAAATGGAGTGTCAATACAAGATTATAGGATAGAAGCCTCCATACCTCAGATTGGTATTTCAAGAAAGGAAGATACACAATCATCATGAGAAAACAAGGGAAGAAAGTGCCCCAAATAAATCTGGATACCACTGTAACAGAATCCACTGACAGCACAGCTGATGAAATGTCAGAGAAAGAATTCAGAATGTACATAATTAAAATGATCAGCGAACTAAAGAATGACATAAGTGAACAATTACAGGCAAAAATTGATCAATCCAA